>JAHHFK020002359.1:0-81912 GCA_024533555.2 Aedes koreicus | reverse complement strand
TATCATAAGAACCTTTTCCGGTCCCAAAAACCCCTTCATACAAAATATCACGCCGATCGGTTTAGTAGTTTTCGAGTCTATAAGGTTCAGACACCCTAGTAAAGTAAAATAACAAACTGATATCAAATAAGTAACAAGTTTTGTTATCTCAGATATTATTTTGAACTCATCTGTTATCGCATAAAAAATTAGCTATCAACATTGAATAATTTTGTTATAATCTGTTATCAATTTTTAAAGACGATTTTTGACGAATGATACTGAATACTACCAGCATGCTGATGAATGCTGAATATCGAGGTGACGAACTAGCCCTCGGTTAAAAGACGCCCTAATAAAGACATAAAAAAATGGCTGAATATCACCAGCATGTCATGGATGTGACATTGAGCTTTTCACCAGAAGCAGTACTTCAGTTTTTAATGTATTAATATGATATCATGTTGATAAAAAAATTTGAAATTATCTCAAGTTCATATAACAGAATTTGTTATCAAAATGAACTCAGTGATAAAAAAAACGCATTAATGTTGTGATATCCATCGAATATTAATGTGTTATCCTTTTTTTAGTTATTTTCGCTGTTCTCTCAGCCTGAGTGATAACATATTTAGTGATCAAACAGTGATAATCAGATATTACAACTTGTTATCCCTTTGGTATAAACCTTTGCTCGGGCAGACAGACAGACAGACAGAAATTCATTTTTTCATGTATAGATTATTTGACTATTGTATAACTAAATGTATTATTCCGTAAATTTTAAATTCCAATCTCAATTTTAGCGAGCGAGATGAGGCGCTATAACCTTGAACTGAACAATAAAGCTTGAGGCGCTATAACCGCTATAAAATTATTGCCAGATTTGGTTCAAATGCCAAAAGTCCACAGACAAAAGGAGCATTAACTAATTTTTCTATCATCTATGCTCCCAACCATAAAATACAAATAATCACATTATTTAACTCTATATGGAAGCGTTTGACACGGGAGGTCCTCGCTTTCTTCCTTCCCTAGAGCGATATCAGACACTCCTTCTGGAATCGCTCTAATACTTGGAATCCTCTCTGCTACGCAACTGCCTGGCCAGTGACAAAAAAAAATGATGGACTCAAGAAGTCATCATTTTCCAGGATGCCTTCAAGAATTGGCTGCGTTAGTGTGAGATTAGATTAGATTAGAACAATAAAACTTTCGAAGAAATGACCCATTCGGGGTAATGACACATTCGAGGTAATGATATTTGGGATAGTGAGCTGAAGTCTTTGTTAAAATAGGGTCGATAATAGGTCAACATTGTTTGCTAAAAGTAGTAATCATAGATTTTCAAATTAATGTACGTCAAACTCACACTCAAATAAAGTTGGAAAACTGCGTAGTAAGCATAACATATCTTCTATTTTATCACTTACTCGCAGCGAGACCAGAAATGAAATAAAATGCCACTCACTTGTGTACGACTCCCCCGGGCACGTACTTGTCCGGATTACCGGATATTCTGAGCCGGAAGCGCCCATCGGCAGGTGACTTGCTCGCAACGGATCCCTCAGGCGCTCGGTCGCATCGAACGGCCTCTGTCGTCGGCACCAAGGAAACAGCCACCAACACCAACAGGAGACCGAAAACCACCTGCACCCTGCCCCACCGAGCCGTCGGTCGTCGTGTTGCGTCCGGATTCATTGATCTACATCCGGTTCTCGGTTTGCCGGAGGATGAAGGATCCAACAATACGATTGTTTGCGGTTGTTGGCTCAGCTGGAAAGATGAAAAAAAAAAAACGAGAAGAGGATTTTGCTTTATTAATAGAGTCGCTCTTATCGAATGCGCAGTGTGGAGGGAGGGAAGTGACAAATTGATATTCCATGATTGATGGTGTCGTTTTTCTTACAGGGGCACTCAGAAGGATTTTCCATGGGGGACATGTGTGCTGGAATGACAGAGTCGGTTGAAAGGGGCGAGGCGAACAAAGATGATTGGAAATGCTCCATTTCCATCTTTTCAACGGGATAAATCGTCTATTCTGATCATCGTGGCATAGCTTGGTGTCCTTTGAACTCGGTGTCATCGCTAGAGGCATATTGCGAGTCGAAAGATGCGATACAACAAGATGACAACAACGAACCGGGAAGAGGGACGAGATTGTGTTGCACGTACATAAATATATCTATCTAGCTCGTCTGTTACCGTGCTGCAAGATTATTCCCACAGGAAAACGGTTCTTCGGGGTACCCGGACCCTCTTCCTGTCGAAACACCCCTTACATTATTATGACCCTCGACTTTCTCCAGCCTTCGCGATATTACCGCGGACCACCCGCAGTATCTACTTATTAGTTTGGTCTTCCCCCCTTTTATTGCCTAAACCTCCACCTAGTTTTCCTTTCCTTACCTTACCCCTTTTTTTTTTTTCCCCCCTCCTTCTGACCGCCCCTTTTACCAAAAAAAAAAAATCCCACCCAAAAACAAAACACTGAAGGGTTTTCATCAAATTGCATCACGAAAAAAGCTGTAGAAAATTACCCATTGGGTATTTTCTCTTGAAAATTTGGGTAGAAGTAGTTTAGAGTGTGTTTTTTTTGTATTTTTTCGCTGTCAGTTTTTCGAAAATTGGAAAAAATTGCGTCACCCGAAAAGCAACGTCGCGAATTGATTTTGCGCAAGCACCTGGAAAATCCTCAACTCTCTCATCGGGACATCGGAAAACAACTCGGAATCGTGCAGTCAACGGTGAGTCGTGTGATTAAACGTTACTACGAAACTCTGAGCATCGAACGGAAGGAGAAATGCGGTCAGAATGGATGTTCTATTAGTGATCAGGATCACAAGCGTGCCGTGAAAGCGTTTAAGCGGAATCCCAATGCTTCGGTCAGGGATGTGGCCAAAAAGTTGAATCTGTCCAAGTCTTTCGTTCAGAGAGCCAAGGACCAGGAGTGACTGCATACGTACAAAGTGCAGAAGACTCCAAATCGTGACGACGGCAAAAAAAGGCGGGGGGGAAAAGGCCCCCCCAAAAGCTCAACATGCAGCTGCTGACGACTCATTGTTCCCACAACGAAAGTGGTGACACATGCCCATACATCAAAACAAACATCACAGTACGTATAACGTCAAACTGAACAATGAAGCCTGAAGTCCCTAACAACGCGTGTACACCATTTCCACTATAAAACTACCTCTGTGCTTCGTAGTCCATCATAGTCCGTAGACGAAGAAAGATGAACACGAAGATGCCATCTACCAACAGGATACTCCTCCGATTGTGATAGTTCCTGTATAGTGTAGGCATGTGGAAGCCAGCAAGGATGTGCTGAACATTCCTTTCGCCTTGTGCATCCCCAAAGTGAACTTCGGAACTGAATGTGATTTATTCCGATCATAACGAGACCATTCAGATTTACGACTCGAATCACAGACGCAAAGACGACTTCGACAATGTGCAATCTCAGATAATCCGGTGGAATGCACCAACATCGTCATTGAAATCAATCCTTAGCTTCGTTCCTTGATGCTGTCTAAAAGCATTATAACCATTAATTCATGCTTTGTAGATTATGGTTACTCACTTGATTTATTCATATGTTTCAACTAATGCCATTCAATGTCAAGTCGAATATAATCTACCTACACAAGAGCAACATTCAATGGAATTGAATCCAAAACACAATCACGTAAGCCGTGAACGGTACAAATTCCCAGCACCTGACGACGTCCACGACGCTGGCACGGGCAAAGCCTACAACTGTGAAAATCAATTTTCCCAAGCCTACTTCGGCATTCAGTTATCCAGTGCCAGTCCAGAGGTGGCGATGCTGACAGGCGAAGCCTACTTGGATACATACATTTATCGAGCGGTGCCCGATGATAACAGTGATGCACTCCACGTCGGTCGACGCTGTTTCAAAGGAGTGTGTAAACATCAAAGAGGCGCAGGTGGTGGAGGGAGGGGTGAGAACCAAACCGAAAAACTCATATGCATGAATAACGAACAGCGAGCCGACGACAACGTGAGAAATTGATTGCTGTTTTATGAGCTTCCGTGCAGCTCGTGCATGAAATCGGACAGAAACTGGAGCTCCATGACGAGAAATCCTTTCCATTCAGAGAGAGAGAGAGCAAGAGATGTGCACTGGAGTATGACGTGAAGCGATCTCGGAAAACATAACCATACACCTGCTGCATAACGACGCACAGTGTGGTAAACGAACCTGGCTCCGGGATTCCCAGTATAATAATTAAGCAAAATATGCAGCTTAGAAAGTAAATTAGTTTCCTTTAGAAGCGTTTCGTGGCTGCAGGAAGTTATTCTCGTTCGCACAGATGGGAGCGCAATGAAAGCATGCAGTCGGATTAAGCATGACTAATGAGCTCATCTAAAGTTGAGACCTGGTGTATTCATTCCTCTTGGGTGTGATTTGGGAATGCGTCGGTTTCCACATGAGAACTAGTAAATCGGTTTCCAGGCTTGGAAGAAGGTTTTGAGTTTCAAAGAATAAAATTCACTGGGTGGAATCTATCACTGTATTTTTTAAAGACAAAAATTAACTGACAATTTACTCAAGCGCACAATTAAACAAATTTCGAAGGGAAGGAAAATCAATCGATTTAATTAAAGCAAAAAAAAAATGAATACTACATCCCAGGGATCACAAATGGAGAGCTTCTTACGTGTTTTTACCTCACACCTCCACAAGTCATGTGATCACAATAGATTGGCATCCGAAATATGATGACACGCTGGTTGGCGAGTTGCAATCTTTGAAAAACAATATGCACTATTTAATGATTAAAACCGTGTGAGTTTGTTCTATAAGTATGTTTAACGATTCTCACCAACGATCATCGCTGGAGTTGGTGAAAGTCATGGATGGCAACGGTCCATCGACAATCAGGTTACTTTGACAATCACGAATGTCAAATGCGCTTGTTTTGCAGATGGCGCTTTTTTTTCTGTTGCTCCGTTCTTTGATACTTGTGAACCTTCTTTACCGACAGAGCTAACAAAGGACCAGATCTTTTTTGAGACCAACTTTTATGCTTGATTCAGAACAGCGAAAGCTTAATAGAACCAGAAAAAAGAGGATCAGATTTGTTTTCTTATAATCGATAATGTATTTTTTTCTTTATTGTTCAAAAACATCGGAAGGACCTTATTGAAATTCTGAACATTTTATCGTCTTAGAATAATTCCTTATTAACCAGACCACTTTGAAAAATATCTTGTGTACCTTATTGATTTTTATTTTGATTGATGTTTTTTTCTCATGTAACCCCAAATCTTACGTATTTTTTGAGTTTTTTTATATATTAGAATATTTTAAAACATTTCTTTATTAGAACACCTTTTAAAAAAAAAAAAATTTAAAAACTTAATTGAAATTTTGGAAATTTTTAAAGGTTTTGGTTTTTAAAGGAATTAAATTAAATTTTAAAAAATATGAGAGGTTTTAAAAACCAAGATTGTCTATATTTGTAACGAAACAGAACTCAATAGTGATTTTTAGTTATTATTATATTATACCCTCACTGTATACTGCATACTGTATATTATTTATATATCAATACTATCTGAACACGGTGCGAGTGCTGCTACGCTGGCAATTAAATGTAAGAAAATTAAGTATAACTGGCACGTTTATGGTTGTTTTTCGGAATGAGTTTTTTTTTTTTTGACTCAGCAGGGGTTCAAACTTCTATGAGAACATGCTTCTTATCCGAGAAATACATATTTTGTGTTAAATTTAGCTGTAGAATTCTCATGTTTGGATGAAATTTGTGTCTCATTTGTATGAGAGCCTCCGCCCCCTTCCAGAGAGGAAAGGGGTCTTGAACCACCATAGAAACAATACTGCATCCAAAACCCCCACACGCCAAATTTGGTTCCATTTGTTTGATTGGTTCTCGAGTTATGCAGAAATTTGAGTTTCATTTGCATCGAAGCCCCCCCCCCCCTCTTTCAGAATTAATAGGGGTTTCGAACCACCATTGAAAATTTTTTGCTTTCCAAAACCCCACATGCCAAATTTGATTCGATTTACTTGATTAGTTCTCGAGTTATGAAGAAAATTGTGTCTCATTTGTATGAGATCCCCCCCCCTCCTGAGAGAGGCGAGGGGTCTCAAGCAATCATAAGAACCTTCCTTGCCCCAAAAACCCCTGCATACAAATTTTCACGCTGGTCGGTTTTGAACTTTCCGAGTCTATAAGGGTCAGACAGACAGACAGAAATTCAATTTTATATATATAGAAATCCTGCCTCCAAAAACCCCTATATGCTAAATGTGGTTTCATTTATTTGATTAGTTCTCGAGTTCTTGCGTTTGGGTGGGACCCCCTCCCTAAAAATGGGGAGGGGTCTTGAACTGCCATAGAAACATTTCTTGCCTTCCAAAACCTCAACATGCCAAATTTGGATTCATTTGCTTCATTGCCTCTCGAGTTATGCTAAAAATTGTGTTTCATTTGTATGGGAGTCTCCACTTCCAGAAGGCGGAGGGTCTCAAACCACCATAGAAATATTTTTCTTCTTCAAAAACATTCACCTGCCAAACTCAAACTTGGTTTCATATTTAGTTATACAGAAATTTGTAATTCATTTGTATGGGAGCCCCCTTTACAGAAAGAGGAGGGGGTTTAAGTCACCTTAGAAACATTTATTGCATTCAAAAACCTCCACATGCCAAATTTGGTTCCAGTAACTTGATAAGTTCTGGAGTAATGCAGAAATTTGTGTTTCATTTGTATGGGAGTCCCCCCCCCACCATAGAGAGAGAGAGAGAGAGAGAGAGGAGGGGGTCTCGAACTACCGTAAAAACATTTATTGCCTTCGAAATCCTCACATGCCAAATTTGGTTCCATTTGCTTCATTAATTCTCGAGTTATGCAGAAATTTGTGTTTCATTCGTATTGGAGTCCCCTCTTTCAGAGAAGGTCTCTTACTATCCTTAGAACCTTCCCTGGCCCCAAAACGGGCTTCGTACAAAATGTCACGGCGATCGGGTGAGTAGTCTCCGAGTCTATAAGGTTCAGACAGACAGACAGACAGACAGACAGACAGACAGACAGACAGACAGACAGACAGACAGACAGACAGACAGACAGACAGACAGACAGACAGACAGACAGACAGACAGACAGACAGACAGACAGACAGACAGACAGACAGACAGACAGACAGACAGACAGACAGACAGACAGACAGACAGACAGACAGACAGACAGACAGACAGACAGACAGACAGACAGACAGACAGACAGACAGACAGACAGACAGACAGACAGACAGACAGACAGACAGACAGACAGACAGACAGACAGACAGACAGACAGACAGACAGACAGACAGACAGACAGACAGACAGACAGACAGACAGACAGACAGACAGACAGACAGACAGACAGACAGACAGACAGACAGACAGACAGACAGACAGACAGACAGACAGACAGACAGACAGACAGACAGACAGACAGACAGACAGACAGACAGACAGACAGACAGACAGACAGACAGACAGACAGACAGACAGACAGACAGACAGACAGACAGACAGACAGACAGACAGACAGACAGACAGACAGACAGACAGACAGACAGACAGACAGACAGACAGACAGACAGACAGACAGACAGACAGACAGACAGACAGACAGACAGACAGACAGACAGACAGACAGACAGACAGACAGACAGACAGACAGACAGACAGACAGACAGACAGACAGACAGACAGACAGACAGACAGACAGACAGACAGACAGACAGACAGACAGACAGACAGACAGACAGACAGACAGACAGACAGACAGACAGACAGACAGACAGACAGACAGACAGACAGACAGACAGACAGACAGACAGACAGACAGACAGACAGACAGACAGACAGACAGACAGACAGACAGACAGACAGACAGACAGACAGACTACTTTTTACTTTTCCATAATTATTATGTATTACTTATATGTCCAATTATCATTTTGATCCTGTATTCTCCCCTTATGATTTTAAAGTATCTAGTGCCTTGAATATAAGAAGCTGCAACGGAATCTGTGGTAGGCTTTCGCACTTATTACTGAGAATGTATTTTTCATTTCCGGTTTGCAAATGGACATTTGACCAAATCTGGGCTGATCTGATTCATGCAGCGCTGTGTACCATTTGGCTAGTATCTGATTTTACAGTTCAATCTTTGTCATTACTTATCATAATTCAAAAATCATCCCTTTTCTTCGATCCCGAATGAGATTACCTTGTGATCAAAAAGTTCCGGTAATTTGAAAAAAAACGCATTTATTTCAATTTTTAATTGATATCTTTATTATCGCCTTCAAAGTACTCGCCATTAGAGGCAACACACATATGCCAGCGCTTTATCCAATCATCCATACATTTTTTATAGGCCGATGAATGTATGGCTTTCAGTTCTTCCAGCGAATTCTTTTTTATCGCATCAATCGATTCAAAACGCCTACCTCTGAGCGGAATTTTCAGTTTTGGGAAGAGAAAGAAGTCGCACGGGGCAAGGTCTGGTGAATATGGTGCTTGTTTGATGGTATTGGTGGAGTTCTTGGCCAAAAATTCACAAATAGTGAGCGCGGTGTGTGATGGAGCGTTATCGTGGTGTAAAATCCACGAATTATTGCGCCACAATTCTGGCCTCTTCTTTCGAATTGCCTCACGCAAACGTCTCATAACTTGTAAATAATACTCTTTGTTAACCGTTCGACCTTCTGGAAGGAATTCAGAATGGACGACACCGCGAAAATCAAAGAAAACGGTCAGTAAAACTTTAATTTTGGAGCGACTTTGTCGTGATTTTTTTGGTTTCGGCTCATCTTCGGCGCGCCATTCGGACGATTGTTGACTTGTGAGCATATCAAATTCATATACCCACGTTTCATCACCAGTTATGATGCGTTCCATGAATGTGGGATCGCTATCTGCGTTCGCAATCATCTGTTTAGCGACCTCAACTCGATGCTGTTTTTGCAAAAAATTCAGCTCTTTTGGAACAAGTCGTGCTTCAATGCGTTTCATGCCCAGAATTTCCGTCAAAATGTGTTCGGTCGATCCAAATGAGATATCAAGGAGTGCAGCTATCTCCCGAATGCTAATTGAGCGGTTTTCCATAACTAAATTCTTCACGGAAGCGATGTTTTCATCGGTAGTTGAGGTCGATGGTCGTCCAGAACGCGGCATGTCACTCACGCTTTCACGGCCTTCTTTAAAGTCTTTGTGCCAAACAAATGTACGATTTTGTGACATAGAGTCCTCACCAAAGGCTTTTTGCAACATTCTGAGCGTTTCCGCTGCAGAAAAATCCGTTTGCAACACAAAATTTCACACAAACGCGTTGTTCCAATTTTTTATCCATGGTAAAAATCGCCGAGCGTCTATTTTTCGACTAACAAAAGCAGTTGTCAAAACAAAACTAATGGATAATTTGCTCTCACACTTTGACAGAATATCAGAACTAGTGTTGCCATCTTACACTAAAAAGATTTTACCGAAAAAATAAAGGCGGCCTTTTTAAATTGAAAATTACCGGAACTTTTTGATCACAAGGTATATCCACCCAGCCCATTTTTGGCCCTTCATACAATGGCATGATTAGGATAATCAGTGGTTATTAAAGCTTGATCAAGTTTAACGGAGAGGAGAGCCCATTGCTGTCGGACTAAGTTTCCGTGCTACAATGAGTAGTAGTACATATCATACATACATGATGGTAAGAAAAAACTGATTTCTTTGATAAAATCGAAGAATATCTATTGAATTCATTGAAATTTCTCGGTATTTAAAGGTCTTTGAAATAATTCCTGACGGACCTAATCTAATTACGTAAGTTTCTGATATTTCTGATCACATGAAAGTATTCCCCAGATTTGGCCCCGTGCGACTTCTTTTTGTTACCGAATTTGACAAAGTGACTCGACGGGCAGAAATTTGAGTCGAATGAGGAGGTCAGCGCCGCCACAGATGCCTACTTTGCAGACCTCGAGAAAACGTATTTTGTAAATAACAATACGAGCTCGGTTATTTAGAAAATTGAGATTTTATTGCACTCATATGTTCTTTACAATATTCTTCTACAGTTCAATGTGACATTTCCGTGATCCATTTATTCGATCTAACACTTTTTGGACTTTTGATCTAACACTGTTCATTAGCTTCAGCACAGACTGTTTGCCAATGACTTTTGATACTTTTTTCCAGTCTCTTTCAAATGTTTTGATGGAATCCGCTGCCTTAACATGTTCACGCAAATATGCTTTTGTCTGAACCCAAAAATTTTCAATTGGTCTTGCCTGGAGACAGATAGGAGGATTCATCTTCTTGAGTACGAATTCGACTCCAATGGTTTTGTACCAGGCTACCGTGTCTTTCGCGTAATGCACTGATGCCAAAACAGTACTGGATTATGATGTTTCCGGATCAAAGGGAGGAGGCGCCGTCGCTCCAAGCATTCCCGAACATAAACGTCAAGCAGTCATCGTATCGATTGTTACAAACGGATTTGAAAGCATTCCGCACTCACAAATTTCTTGCCAAATCATTGCTTTTTTACCGAATCTTTCGTAAAAATTGACATATCGCCTGAAGTACTGGTCACCCGGAAACGTCTCATAATCAAATTTCTCGTAGGATTTATCATCCATAATTACGCATGCCGATTTTCCACGCAGCAGTTTATCGTATAATTTACGGGCCTTTGGTTTGACAGTGCTGCTTGTTTTTCACTTTATTTTGGCTTCTTCTGAATCTTGAAGTCCTTAGTCCAGTTCGTTTCTTTGCTCGGTCGATGTTACTCTTTAAATAACGTTTGCATTAAAAAAAATGGACTTTTTTTCGGATAGTGATAAAAAAAGGTAAGACAGGCCCAGAAATTCTCGAGAGGACGCAGCTGGGGGACGTTGGGCGGGTTCGCCGACTTGGGTACCACATCGATATTCAGCCGCTCCATCTCCTCTAACGATCGCTTCGAGTAGTGCTAACACCGCGTCTTCGCCCTTATGGTATTTCTTGATGAACGACGCAATTTCCGGCAGGCTTTTTGTACTACAAATTTCCCCCGTTCACGGCCAGTCCGGAGCGAAAAAAGAGCGGCTTTGACATCCCCTTCTCGCTGATTGTCAGCCACAGAAGCACCTTCTCGGGGAACTAGGTGTATGAAATGAACTTCACCTCGGAGCTCACTTCCTTCGTGGGGGAAGTAAAATACGAAGTGCCCTGCCAGTCGTTGCCCTCCAGGGTGAGATAGGTCTCGTCGTCGATCACCACTGCCACGTCGCGATTCGCCAGGAAAATCGAGTTGCCCATCTAATTCAGCCGCTGCCTCTGCGTCTTTGCCTGCAACTCCGAAACCAGTGGACGCGACTTCCGCTTCCTGACATGTATGTTCATGTTCGCCAGGTACTTTTTCACTGTTTGGCCGGTTGACCTCCCGGCCAAGCGCACGCAGCGATGTAGCGACTTTTCCCTCGGTCTTCCTCTTCAGCATTCTTTGGAGCTTCTTGTCGCTCAGGGTCGTCGACCGTCCGGAACCGGGCTTTCTTTTGATGCTCTAATTGTTGTCTAATAGTGCCAAGGTGTTGTAGATGCTGGAAGGGGCGTATCCGGCGTCCTCGAAGTGCCGCACGATGTCCGTTTTCGACGCGGTCGAACGATATCCGTTGCTTCACTGTTTTTGCCATCACGGATAGAGTTCGACTGATAGAGCTGTCAAATTTGGTCTTCTGACTCATGGGTTACTATGATTGATGCTGCATGGGTAGTTTTGTCAGTGCAGGTGAAGGTGAAGATGAACAATCGGCAATTTTGGTCCATTTTTTTAAATGCAAACGTTATCCCACACAGAAAAAAATAATTAATTTTAACAAGCATGTAAAATTTCCTCTCGTTGAATTCCGAGCCAAACGAGGCGTAAACAACGAAATCGTTTGCAATATTTCATGTGCCATACAACAATGTTTGCAATATTTCATACAACAGGCTAGATTTAGGCGTTATTTTGCTTAACTTTACATGAAATATCCCATTATTTTCTGCCAAATCTAGCATTACCTTTATGTGCATTAGATAACGCAGAAAATTCAATGTTTCTTTTTATCTGTGCAGCTTTTCGGCCACATCTCGAACGGAAGTACCGTTTTTACAGGCGAAAGCTTGCGTGCATTTCCGGTCCACAGGGCCCAGTTTACCTCCAGATTTCTTCTCCTCCTGAAAGTAAGACTCCTCACCATACTTCCGAATCGCGATACGAACTACTCCGATGCTCACACCTTCCATTTTCGCCAACTAACTCAGCGAAACGTTGGGAAATGTGCATTTTTGTGTAAAGTAATTGCACCGGAATCTGTGACTCACAGAATTATAAATGGAAATGTAAACAATGATACACGGTAATGATCAGCTGTTTTAACGTCAAGCAACAGTAGCGCATCAAAATCCTGACTAGACTTTCTGGGGCCCCCCTTTATGTTGCGAAATAAATCGCCACTTTTCCAAAACTTTTGTTTTTTATCTGTAGGCTACGTAATTGTCGGATTGCCTTCGTATCAACGAGAGAAGTACACGGATGGAAGACTAGCACGCCTTCAGCCCTATGAATTTAAGAAATAGTACGTTCAGGGAACGCAAATCATAAGCATCAGATGTTCTGATCAGCTAGCTTGCTCTACCTTTACTGTGCATTTTTAAAGCTAAGGAAAATCTAGGAAACTCAATGTTTAAATTGAATGACCGCAGAAAAACACTATTTCGACGTCCTCATGTTTAACGCATGCAGGAGTCTATTCAGGATTGAAAGTGATGGTGCAGGTTCTGTGAGCCGGCACCGGAGCACAGTATCAACCATCTCAGGCTTACTGTTATTAGGTTGCAGTCGAATAGGTTCGACGTATAGCTATAGTGAGATGACAACGAGCTGCAGACAATGGCGGTTTATTCAGCATGTGAGTTCGTTTGTATCCGAACCGAAATGGATTTGGTCCCGGGGCTAGAGAGCTGAGAATTTCAATTAAATTCCGCATTAAATCTACGAAGGAAAGCGGCCTCGCTATGAAAATGGGAGCTACAAAATTTCGTTGGTTTCCCGGTATTGATTACTTGCAAGAATGTTGATGGATTCATCAACATACCCCGGACAGCAAGATATGTGAATGTTTCCCGATGGGTACTACGAATTCATGAATCTTCGTCCGGTCAATCACCATGTTAATCTCAATCAAATCTCATGTTTCCTTCTGGCTGCTGGATGATTTTTTTCGGCTCTATTGAATGATAGGGTTATGAGATGTACTTTGGCATAAGCACTCATTTCCATCATATCGGTTTTGATTAGGTTTAGACTTCGATCCTCGAAGTAAATCTTTTAATTTCAACTAAACCAACATGTTGCTCGATTTTCAACTATAGCATTTGATTTTCAGACATAACTTCAGTTTTGTAGACTAGTATTCAACCCATCCAATTCAACCCTTCAGTGCTTCGCAAATAAATATATGTTTTTACTCGGTATAAAGCTATTCGGCCAACCAGCACACCACACCAGCGGGTGCCAAATTGCCTTAATATGAACCTTCCGGAGGCAAATATTCAATCAACCGGAACGATCCTTCTGAAACAATAGGGGAATGCCAACCCAGAATCTGAAGAAGATGATGGAACAATGGGGGGTAGGGGAGAGCCGTCCCAAACTCCCCAAGGTGTCACGGTCGATGGTCGTTCGTCGGTTGGCACACCTACATACCTACAACATGTGCTGCTTGACGGCAGACGCACCGCCAAAGCAAACAAACATGACGGGCGGACGGCAAGTGAATTCCACACAATCGAAAATCCATTTCCCGAAACAGAATCTTCGGTCTCTTGTTTGTTTCGTTTTTTATCTCTCATCTTTCATCCCAACGTCTCCCCCCACACATGTGTATTATGCTCACATCCTGCCACCATTACAGGATCCATTATTTGAGAAACGGAAGCGTTATTAAATGGTGCGCTTCCGAAGAAGTGGGAGTTCTTCAAGTCACTCACAAGCACGCGATGTGGAGAGAGAGAGAGAAAGCAAACCATAAGTCTGTTTTTGCGAGTTTTGCTAACTTTTCCGGTAAACAAGTTAGCCATGACTTTGTTGTGCGGGTTGAAGTGTTTTTGACAGATACGGGAACGAAACAATGCCATGGAATGTTTGACTTTTGGAAACTGGTTGGTAAATTATTTCTTAAATGATGGGTGTATTAATTATGCTTACAATTAATAACATAGAAAAGGTGTGTTTTTAATCTGGTTTGAACTGCCGTGTGACAATGGCTTGGATCGGTTTCTAGTAGAAGAAGCTCTCATTCAATTATTGAACAGGATCAACATCTTTGACAGATAAAAGGGTTACACGTTTCTTAGCCAACATTTACATAACATAAATGAAAGACCACCGGAGGCAATCGTTTTAATGGTTTCACCTTTGTGCAGGTATCCTTTTATGCAAATACCCAGCCTCAGAAGGGTTTCGAGTGTATTGTTGTCTTCCTCCATGTGATCTCAATGCAGGGCCACAATATTATTATCACAGGCTTCGTCTATAATAAAAAAAATCCTGCTTCCACAATGACTATCCATCCGTACACAACCATACACATTCACCAACGTAAAGCATCAAGCGGTCTTTCATAAAACTTCCGCTTGCCATCCAATGCTTCGCTGGCAGTTCTAGGCGGAGAAGGACCCCTACTGCACGCAAAGAAAAATATAGTAATCATCAGTGCCGGAAAAAATAATTCATCTGCACTCAAATGAGCTGAAAATGAAGTCAAACTTAACGAACAGACCAACTGTTGACGTCAGGCCAACGAGGAGGGGGGAAAAGTAGTTCTAGCTTTTGAATAAAGTTTACCTTGTATTAAAAACTTCCTGCAATTTATACAATTAGTTGCAAAATTTATGCAATTATCAATTAGTTTAAGTTGTAATTTGTTTGCAAACCACTTACGTTTAGTATTCTTACTCCCTTTTATCTCTCCTCCGTCTTTTGCTGTTCCTCTTTTTTGGTCCTTCGAACCGGATCACTCCTAAATAATAATTTGAAAACTTAGCTCTTCAATTCGGCATGTAGTTTTTCATCAATTACCGTTAAGCATTTATTTTTTGCTAGGCTTTAAGCTAAATACTAGTTTCTGTCCACCACTTAGCAATTAAATTATTCCATTAAACAAGATTAGCCTAGGAAACATGGGATGTTGGAAACTAATGTAATTTAAATTGTTTCAACAGTTTCAGTAGATTTAAGCTCACTTTTAGGTAACCTCTAAGAATATAATTAATTTATACTATAATTTTTCACTGAAAACAATATGCATATGAAAATATACGTGTTCACTGTAACCACACTCTTTCTAGGTTTATATTTCCTCGCATGACAAAGCGCTATTGGAGATGACGTGTTGCGTGACGTTTCTCGCTGTCGGACGAATTTCCATTTCGCTCCGCCGGGTGAAGCAAGGTGTGACAATGGTGCACTTGGTGAGATGGGCCGACCGAGGGGTCGTAACACTCCCCTCCGGGTTTGCCAATGATTTGGCTAACCTGTCCATCGCGTCGAACATCTAATTCAGCGAGCTTCGTTGCGGGACGCTCGTAGGTGCCCGACATCGTTAGCACTGCTGCAGACCTTATCTGCCTGTCCTTACCCTTGTTGACCGTGATGATCCGTCCTATCGGCCAACAGTTGCGTGGTAGTGCTGGGTCTACTATGACGACGACGTCGTTTACTTCCTAACGTCGCTGAACCATTTGGTTCGCTTCGTTAGATCCGGCATGTAGTCCCGAGCCCATCGTCGCCAAAAGATTTTGAGTTCGACCTGTGACGCACACCATAACCGCCGCAGAGCCACTGCGTTGTCGTCTAGAGGCTGGTTTGGGACCACTAGAGAATCCCAGTAGAAAATGATTGGGTGTGAGGACTGGAGCATCTGGATCTTCTACCGGAACGTGTGTTAACAGACGGGAGTTAGCAATGTTCTCCACTTCAGTAAGCATGTTGCGGAGTGATTCGTCAGTCAGGTTTAGCCCTAGTTTTATTTCCGCTAGGTTCTTCTTCACCGTCAGCATGAGCCTTTCCCAGGATTCGCCCATGTGCGGTGAAACTTATTGGGGATTCGAAGAGCAAGTAACGTTCGACTGAACTGATTAGAGGTTGACTAAAGACTAAATTTATTTGCATGTATCAATCATTACAATTATTCATAGGTTGCTTCGATTCGGAACATCTAACACTCCTCCTCGACATCGATAGCAACAACTCCCGTCGTTTCACGTAGCTTTCCCAACTTTACGCTCGTCAGCGGCTTGGTCATCATATCAGCATATCCTCCGTTGGACAATATAGCAAACTGATGACGTTTTTCTTTTGCAGGTCCTTGACGAAACAGTATTTCGTGTCGACATGCTTCGATCGCTGGTCCACCTTGTAGTTCTCCACCTGCCGAAGGCAGCTTTGGTTGTCCTCACGTATGCAGATAGGAAGATCCACATCCTTCCGGAGATCCTTGAGCAACTTCAGCATCCATTGAACTTCCTGGCATGCTTCGGCCAGAGCGATGAACTCCGATTCGGTGGACGATAGTGCCACGCATGATTGTTTCCTGGAGGCCCAACTCACGACTCCGCCGCCGAGAAAAATCAGGAACCCAGAGGTTGATTTCCGGTCCCGAGTGGCTCCTGCCCAATCGGCGTCGCAGTGAACTTCCAGTCCTTCACTCGTCGCTCCTAGCTTCAGCTGGTAACTTCGAGTATGGAAAAGGTACTTCAACACCCTCTTCGCTTCAGTCCAGTCCCTAGCCCGGGGCTGACTGACGGATCGTCTCAGGATTGATGCGCTGATCGAAACATCCGGACGTGAATTCACTGCGATGTACAGCAAACCACCCACCAGGCTTTGGTACTGGTCGCTATTCGGCAGTACAGCTGAATCCTCCTCCTTTTGCTGGTAACCAGGGTCCATCGGAATCTTTGAACCTTTCGCATCCGACTGCCCGAATCAAGCAGCTAACTTGGTGATGTACGCCTGCTGATTGATAAGATATCTGTCGTTATATTAAGTTACCTTGATTCCGACGAAGTGCTTGACGTCGCCCAACACCGTCAGCTTGAAGCATCGTTGAAGGTGGGCAACTATCTTGGCGAATTCAGCCTCACTGGAACAGGCTACAAGGATGTCGTCCACATAGATAAGGATGAACAATTGCTGGCCATTTTTTGTCCGAACGTAGAGGCATGCGTCGGCCGATGATTGCACGAGTTCAGCTTGCTTGAACACCTCGTCGATCATTTTCTTCCAGATTCGAGCCGCTTGTTTGAGCCCGTAAAGACTTCGCTTGAGACACACACACATAGACATAGACGATTCATTACAATTTTCAATTAAAATAAAATAAGTTTTTTTAATTGATACTACAAATATTTAGTGACAGTTAACTTTCATACAAAGTCCCATAGAGGAGTGTATGAATACTTTTTTTTTTTTTTTTAAAAAGTCAATCGCACAAATATTTCTTGTGTATTAAAATTCATAAAATTTTGGATATACTCAAGCTTCTTAGTCAAATGCATAAAGAGAATTTCGTTCAAATAAAAAAAGTCGATTAAATTGCTACACATTACAAACAGTAAATCGTTATTTTAAAAGAAGTATTATAATCTGAATATAGACTTCTCTAAATGCTTTAGTGTGAGGTGATAGGGTGTGATATGTTTATGGTATGAAAAAATCAATGTACGTACACATCGCATTCCTTATTCACACAATAGAAAAGTCTGAAAAGTTTATTTGAGGTCAAATCATTAAAAATATTTATTTATTTATATCTATTTATTCGTTCCAAGAGGAACAAACCTTCGTGTAAGTACCTTGCTATTTTATACTAGCAGGTCTAAAATTTTTATCTAAGCTTGGAGCAGATTAAATTAAGATTAAATTATGTGTGACTTCAACCGCAAGATGTCGCGACTAAGAGCACTCAAAATTCATCATTATTTGTCGTTCACGATATACTTCCGTTCTGTGACCGAACGTTACACTTAGTGACAGTTGCCAACCTGCTCCCTCAAAATCAGCTTGCTGTCTAGGGAAACACCAAGATCGACAGCTGTTCTTTGTTCCTTTCAATTATTTAAAGGCTTCGTCACACTTTTGACGAATGAGTTTTTAGAAATAAGAAACCAGCAACCTTGCCAATATACGTTGTTGGTTGCCAGGTAGAGAGAAAATTAAAAATTTTGACTGTCAACAAATCGGCCCCTTTGGCACCTTACGGGAACACCCAGAACATTGCAACACTTGTAGACACACTAAAGTAAAATAGCACAGGAGAAAAGTGTGTTGAGCGATCCACCCCTTGGGCTTCGTTCTTTTGACAAAAAATGTGTTATCGAATACGAAACCAGCTTCATAAATAACATAAATCCATTTCGCTGCATAAATAAACGAATAAATTGGTGAGTTGAACGATCGATTTCGTAGTATAAACTAAATTTTGTTTTCAGTGTAGGAATTTCAAAGTGTGTATGTATTTTTGAAGATACTGGAAGAGGATTTTTAGTTTTGCAAGATAGGGGTACAAGTTGGAGTAGGAAAATTGGAGCGTCATCTAATATCTTAGGTTCGGAAAGTTATACTACGTTTTTTCACAACCGTTTCAATTTTTGCCGATTGCATATCAGTTCCTACTCTCAAATATAATTAAACCCTGCAACCATGTTTTTTTTGGAACACCAGAAGAACGTTCAGAATCCCCAAATTACCCCCTTGTCTTCAAAACCTGCAACCGCTAGTGTGCGTCTTATACTCGCATCAAGAGATACCTTACGACAAGCGTTGTCAAAGGGGAAAGTTGCAGCACTTAAGCCGATTCCTTCGGACGGTTTCACCTGTTGTTACATCCTCCCTGCTTGATAGTGCTGCGATGGCGTCATTGTCATCGTCGAACGAAGCAGAACTAATCACGGTCCTACTACCTCTTCCCCCTCTTCCATGCATGTAGTAGGTTCGGCGCTTTACCGACAAAGTTTTTCCAATAAATATCCCCTCAAGTCAGAATCTCTTTGCCCAACATAAATATCAAATCGAACGGTGCTCTTGTGTGCGAACCGTACTGGCCATAAGACCAGAGCAGCACAACGAGGTCGGATTTTATGTTCGATACGTGGCTACTGGCGCTGCGGATTCATCCGGTGATCGCTTTTCTGTTTCGATAAACATCACCGGTCATTCCGATTGCCACCGGTGCGACAAATCAATAACCATCATCAAGTTTCTCTCTTTTCGGACTAAACCTCATCTCGGAAGAGAAGAAGCTGACAGAATCAACAAAAATTGGTCATTATTACGGGGCAATCAGCTGGAAATTGCGAAAGTGGCGCTTAGCTGGATTTCCCTGCAAAATTAAAGTAGGAAACTTGAGCGGACACCGGCAGCTTAGCTCGGAAAGTTGACATCCAGCCGTTCCGCACGGGATCGATTCATCTAATGGAATGTTCTGCAATATGTTCAACAGTTTTTGATTATGAGCGCAACAACAATAAAAAATCATACAAGGTGGAGCAATTTCCAGAGCGTCCACATTCCCGTATCAGCTGCTGTCACAACACATTGCCGCAAAATTTAATTAAAGAAATTCTGCTATCCAACCGGCAACGCGTTTGCTGTCGTCCTTGTGTTCCATCTCTCATATATGCTCCCTCGCTTTCCCTGGCCTCGTTTTTGCGACTGTTTTCTCGGCCAGACGGTTTCCCACCTATAACTACAGGCGCAAATTACGAGAGGATGATCCGAAACGGGGAGCTGTTGTCTAACATTTTCATTTTCCGGGGCAGCCGGCTTTTTCCGGTTTCACAAAAACAAAACTTTCGTTAGCTTTCGATGACAGCAAGGACGAAAGACACCGTGTGAATTTCTGGTTAAATATACGGAGAAAAACGACACGTAGTTGGCGCTGAAAAAAAGATGTCATTAATTTATCTGGTAAGAGTTTCCTTGATTGAAATAGAAGTCAATTTCTTATTTTTACTACCCACAGCGATCTCAAGTCAAGAATCTTCATCATAAAATATGGATTCAATGAATGTCGGTAAAAGAAAACCGGACTGAACACTGAACCCATAGCGGTAAAGTGAAATAGAACGTGAGATACGACCAATCCCAAGAAAACCCACCCCTCCTTCAGCCGTGGCTCACAAATGATGCACTTCGAACGAAGCGCAGTGGATCCTGCCTCCAAGCAGATGGAAACGGATGAACCCGTCCATCCATCCTGTTCATCGAAGTTCGGAACTGACTATGACGATGATGATACCACTTATGCTGCTATGAAAGTCAGCAGAACTCGCCTGCACCCAGTCAAGATGAGCCCTTGGTGGAGACCTTATTGTGCGCGGTTCGTGCGCCAGTCGAAGGAAGTTGAAAAAAAGACAATTCACTAGTTACAACGCGCTGTTTGTGCAATTCCGGCACGGATCGGTCCTACTTAGTTCAGTCAACCCGGCGTTTTTACCCTCCAAAAGCAAAGAGGAAACTTGCTCTTCGGAGCTGCACCAGCATAGCAGTATCAATAGCAATATAGCACTCTGATTTTATGTGCATGAATGCATGCCCGGAAGAGCAGGAAGGCTGTTGCATAATGCGACCTCAGGGCGTATGCGTTGGTTCTTCCTTTGTGTCGCTCCTTCCACTAGAAGAACTTGCATCTCTCAGCAAAGTATGATTATGCTACTTCAGGTACCCGGATAGAGTGTGTGATTTTGGCAGTTTCAAGAGCAAAAGAGGATCAAACTTGCACAACTCTAAGAGGATTCCTTTGACAAGCATCTTATTCAGCAAAAGGTGGAGTGAAACTTCCAGTTGGAGGAGCCGCTTGGTTGATCACAGTCAATGTTTTAATTGAAAGAAAATTTAAACAAACAAACACGCTAATTGAAGCGACGTTAAATTACTCTCTTTGGTTGCTCATCCTGTGAATGCAAATTGAAAATATTCTTTCCCGGTAGCTTTCCCCGGAACAGTCATTCCCGCAATTAGCATTCCATTCCGAGTGGCAACGCACTAATTAGCTCACCTAATAACATCAGACTCGGAACGGCACCAGTCGCCCGGAGAGATCACGTTTTTCCCCTCAATTGAATGGGGGAAAAAATAAAACATCTCCATCATTCGCCGTTCTTACCCACAATTTCTACGTAGGCACACTTGAACTGTTTATGGCACTCCAACGTCGTCGTTGCCAAGGATATACGAGCGAAATAAACACCAGAAAACGCAAAGCCGACATGCCATCTCGTTGCTCAACGAGGCAGTTCGGTGGCTGACGGCTGGCTGCTATTATGACAGATGGATGATGATGGCGATGACAACGAACGACAACGAATCGAATGAATGGCTTTTGCTCTTTCGCGGATTAGATCCTCCCTCCTGGGCTGTAGAAAGGTACGTATCTGGCGTTGTAATATTTATTCCGATCATGTGCAGGCCATCAGATAAATAGTACTGCCACCGTGACGTCGTGTCGTGTGCCCGACGCTCTAAATGCCGAGGTCATACCACCATCCGGAGATTTGGTATTCCACGTACATGTTGCCATTTTTTTTTTGCCCTTTCCCAAACGGACGGATGTTTGTACACGTTCGAGGGACGCATATGTCTTCAAGTTTCGAATGCTACTCGAGGAAAAGGGCAAGGTCTGACAATAAGACTCGATAGCTCTTTATGGGACATCAAGACTCGACAGTCATAAGCTTGACACATTGAACCTCTCGAGGGTTTGTGTCCTGTTGTCAGAGACTTTTTGATGTGTCATTGTGTGACATTTGTTCGGGCATTTGATGCATTGTTCTGGGAGTGGTGGTGTGTATTACGTTTGAACAATATTCATCTTCTGTGGTGAAAGTTTTTGTCAGCCCTTAACTTATTTTTATATTAGTTCTCAATTGCGGTAGCTTCACGGAACCGAAGTTAAATGTTTTATGAAATATATGGTGCAGCAACTCATTGCTGTGCATGACAATAGCAATGTGAGCTGTGATCATGGTGCATTTAAGGTCTGTATCTGAATAAATATCCCGGTTTCGAATCTTTTAACTCGCACACGCTTAGTAGATATAAAGAAGATTGATGATGATTTTCAGGATATGTTTCAAAACGACGACGATGCAAGGTGATGTAATTAGATGCATGAGATGCATTAAGGTTTTTCTTTTAAATTGATTCACTAGTATAAGATTTTTACCCATTTACGATTTGAATTTAGACCAAAATAAACCCTACTGTCAACCGAATTCTTTTATACAACATCCCAGTGATTTCTCGTGGAAATGCAGAGGATTCCTCGGCTTCCAATCAAACGAGTATCACGTCAACACAAACCAACCCTTTCCTTATTTGACTTGCTTTTTGCGGGGTCGGCGCCGGTATTGCCTTAATTGAGGACCACTAGCTTTTACTCATTGAAGTGAACCGATCGCAGCCAGCCGTGCTTCGAAACTGACGTGTTTTGTTTTTGCTGCGTCGTTTAAGTGAAAAAAAAAATCAAACAATAATTCTTAATTTAACTTGAATTAACAGTGTAATCATAAAATCTCCGCCTGCATTTTGTAAGCCGTAGTGAATACAATCGATTCCCTCTCGAAATGTGTGAGTGTCGGTAGTATTTCCCCGTTTTGTTTTTTTTTGTTGTTTTTTTTGGTGCTTCGCCCCCGCACCCGGAAGAAGAGTTACATCAGCTTAGTTTTGGATATTAGTGGTAATATTGTGACACTCTGGCATAAATTATTAGTTTAGAGTGTTTTTACGCTTTCCCATATCAACATCTATAGAACCAATTTCGATCTGTGTTCATGCTGTTTGTTTCTGCTTGCTTCGTATCCAGTTCATTTTTCACAGTTCAATGAAGTTACCACCGTATTGCAGTGAAGTAGGAAGACTGAATCAAAAAACCGTAGCTTCGGATCACCGCCATGATTTGATCTTTCGAAAATGCCGCGATCTGTCTCTCTTTTACTTAGATGACTCCTGAAGGGAATAAAAATGAAATTGACCACGTATAGAAGGGAATTTCGACAAAACCTCGTAGACAACGGCTTCTTCCGTCAATTTCTCTTTTTACAAAATGTACCCATGTAAGCTTCCGATTCTATCAAAAAAGAGGACTCTTGTTCTTCGAAATGGTTGTGATAGATTAATGACGCAAGCTTCCAAGGTTGACAAATACAAGGAAGAAGCCATTGTTTACGTTTGTCAGTTAGGCCGTAATGATGAGCTACTTCGGACATCATTAAAATTTAGGCATCATTGAGTACATAAGCATCTTGAATCGAACATGTACGAACAAGTTTTTTCAATTCTTGGTTTAAGTGATAAGCCCTAAATAGGAGTATATACTGAGTTCCATCGTATCCTATAACACTTCCTCGTTTTCCACAACCGTGAATACCATTACGCCGATAAGTGCATTTTCCCGACTCTCATCAAGAAAAAGTGAGATTAACCTTCCGAAGATATTGGGGTTAATTCTGACCCATGGCGCAACTTATTTTTTATTTTTAAACCAATCGAGCTGAAATTTTCTAACTTTTTATATTTTCTGGAATTCTTCATTTTAGAATAAACATATTTTTTTAAATCAGTTTAAGGTGGTTATACAAAAAAAAGTGACACATAAGACATTAAAGCCAATATTGCCCGTCTTAGGAAAAAATGTTGCGAATGTAAAATGTAGTCACTTGGGATTATCAAATTAGTTCCAAATTGCGCCACAAAGATGGTGCTGCAGTCTATCTTTGCCAAATGAGGCTCTATAGAGTTGCTCTCTTCAGGAAAATAGTTGAGAATGTAAAATGAAGACATTTAAAATAATCATTGGTACCGCAGAGATGGTGCTGCAGCCTATCTTTGCTAAATGAAGCTCTAGAGAGATGCCGCCTTGTACAAAGTTTCCCAGTATGTCATGTGTCGTTTTTTAGTTCCAGATCTTACCGCAGCTCTAGAGAATTATCGTTTTCGGCAAAGTCTCTCAGTATGTAATTTTTCGTCTTTTGTTATTATTATATTAATTATATTATCTTGCCGTAAGCAAGGTAATGAAGCTAGAGAGAGCTGCCGGCAAAAAATTTTAACATGCCATGTTTCGTCTTTTGATATCATCAGATTAGTTCCATCACAGAGAACACACATCTAAGTTAGAACAAAATGTCTTCAAAAAACTGTGTACGAATTCAAATTAAAATACGTTATAACCTCGTTGAAGAAACTCTAACGCCTCCAAATGACTGCATTTTGTATACTGAACAACTTTTCAGAAGACGGCTACCCTCTAGAGCTTCATTTGGCATAGATAAACTGAAGCGCCATCTCTGTGGCGAAATCTGAGAACCAGATAATGACAAAAGGCTACATATTACAAACCAAAAAACTTTGCCTAAGATGGCAACTCTTTCAAGCTTCAATTTACAATCATAGACTACAGCTCCATCCCTGTTGAAAGATCTGGAACTAATATGATTACGACAAATGTCACAATGAGAAACATTGCCGAAGATAGCAACTCTCTAGAGTTTCACTTTTCAAAGATAGACTGCAGCGCCATCTCTGCTGAAAGATCTGGAACTAATATGGTTACGTCGAAAGGCGACAAATGTCACAATGAGAAACTTTGCCTAAGATGGCTACTTTCTAGAGCTTCATATGTCAAAGATAGATCTGAAACTTATATGATAATCTTACCAGACGATAAATGACATACTGAAAAACTTTTCCGAAGACGGCCACTCTCTAGCGCTTCATTTGTCAAAGATAGACTGCATCGCCATCTCTGCGGCAAGATCTGGAACTTATCTGATAATGACAAAAGACGACAAATAACATAATAAGAAACTTTGCTCAAGACGGCAACACTCTTGCGCTTCATTTGGCAAAGATAAACTGCAGCGCCTTCTCTGCGGTATGATTTGGAACTAATATAATGATGTCAAAAGATGACAAATGACATACTGAGAAACTTTTTCCAAAACGGCAACTCTCTACAACTAGTCTAGAATGATTTGTATGCAATTCTGTTCACACACAGAAATCCTTCCCTTTGTACCAGATTCCCGGTGGCCAATGTTACTGCAACCAAGTTTTTCCACCACCAATGCATTTTTGAGACCATAACCTTTCAAATGGGGTGCAGCAATGGGGTGCAGCAAAGGTTGAAATTTCATAAGTCAAGAAAGGGTTGAAATCCGGGTCAATATTGACCCTAATGTCTTATCTATCTGTTTTTTTTAATACCTGAGGAAGGTTAACATTAGCAGTTCTTCCGATGGTAAACACAATACCACTCTAAAAAACTGATCATGTTTAAAGGAAAAAGATCGTGAGTTTTGGATTGTCCTGGAGAGTCCATTTTACCGATTTTTCTATACAAACTTATAGTAGGAACTAGGAAATACGTAACGACGTGACGCATGACCTTAGTCGATTGAGTCGATTCAGTACCGATTTGAAGTGAAAACAAACCAATAAGGGAAGGTCCATAGACTATGTCACGCAGCCCCCTTACTGGGGGATTTTGGAAAAATGTGACAATCCATACAAAAAAAAATGAAGGCCCATTCAAAATTTTTTGAATCCATACAAAAAACATGACAGGGGGGGGGGGGGGGGAGTCACTTTTTGCGTGACATAATTAATGGACGTTCCCTAACCAAAGGACGCTTGTTTCGAGTAGTTCATTTCGTCAATTGGCGCAAGTATGTGCTGAAAATCAAATGAACTGATGAACATAAAGACGAAAATGACCGAGAGATAAGTCATGGTTGACAGGAAAAATATTCATTGTGACTCGATAGCAAAAACCAACGACTGCGTAAGAAGTTCATTTTCCTTTTTATGCGTCAATAATGTTGAACCATGCCCGCACACACACACACACACACACACACACACACACACACACACACACACACACACACACACACACACACACACACACACACACACACACACACACACACACACACACACACACACACACACACACACACACACACACACACACACACACACACACCAGTTTTTACTCATTGAAGATGTATGTTAGTATGTGAGTATCATTTCAGTATATTTGCACTTGAGATTGGTCTTAGGGTCCTTGAAGTAGAGGAAGAAACTACCCAGAATTAAGGGAACAGTTTCTAGAAATTATTAAAGTTCAGGAAGAGACTTCTTCGAAACATATGTTTTTTCCGAAGGTCAGGGAGAAACTTCTTAGAAAAATAGGGAGCTTTTTTAGTAGTTCAAGCGGGAATATTCCATAAATTTAGGAACGAATATCCCCAAAGTTCAAGATCATACTTCCCAGAAGTTCAGCGTAGAACTTCCCCGAAGTTCAGGAGAGGACTTTTTAGAGCTTCAAGAAGAAATTTAGGAAAGAGGTAGAGGGTTTCCTACACACTACCAAAATTTCAATTAAATTTCTGTCCCCTGAGACCGACACATGCAAACATCTGTTAGCACATAAAACTAAGTTGAAAGAGATGAGAAAATAAATTCAATCAAACACATCTTTCGTCGAATTGCGTTTGTGTCAGTTTTCGGAGACATAATTTTACACGAAATCTTTCTTTGCGTTCCCCGACTTTTTACAAACGCGAATTACGTCTCGTGTAAAATTCATAATTTCTATGTGTGTAGAAGTTCAGGTGAAACTTTCCAAAGATTCTGAAGAACTTCTCTGAAATTCAAGGCAGAAGTTCCCAGCGCTTCAAGAAAAAAAAACTTCCCCGAAGTTCAGGAAAAAACCATTCAGAAGTTCAGGAAGAAACTTAATAAAAATTTAAGGCGATTTTCCTATAAATTCTGGAGAGAACTTTCCTAAAGTTTTAAAATAATCTCTCTCAGGGAGCGACCCCGGCGTAGTGGTTAACATCCATACCTCTCACGCCTCCCATTGTCCTTAAAATTAAAAACAAAATGTTTTGGTAAAAAATGTGTTTTTGGAGGTTAGTTCTTACAAAACGCTCTCTATCTCCAATTGGGTGAAATATACGATTTATATGCCTTAAGTAAAGTTGTTTGTATTGACTTTTTCTACAATTTTGCTGAAGACATTAACTCTCTATCTTAAAATCCTAAAAAAGTTGAATTTTTATCTTACTTTCAGGGGGATTGATCGCAAAATCATGCCATCAAAATATGAAGTTTGTCATATCCATCAACTTTGCCAAAGACGCCATCGCTCTAGCTCTACTATTTAGGGAGCTATGAGTTGAGAGCGTTAAAATCGACTTTTTGCAAGAATTCTTTTACAGCGGTTTGTTAACCTAGGTGCCCACTTTCGATGGTATAAATTTCACGGTGTTTCGTGCATTGAGTCAAAAGTTATTCCAGATGGAAGCCGAGAGGAGAGAAAAAAAAACTGCACACCCACGTTGATAATCCAACGTGGTCCGCAATAAAAATCGCAAAAACCTTGAAAATCGCCAAATCAACCGAGTATGATATGCTCAAAGGTTTCAGGGAGCAAAAGAGCGTGGATCGAGTGCCTCAAGGTATGCGCCGTAGTGGAACATATGACCGCAAGCTGAACCAGAAGGTGTTGAGAACCGTCAGAGCAAACCCTGAACTATCAGATAATGAAATCGCACAAAAATACGCTGCTGCTCGTCGTACCATTCGAAGAATTCGTTTGAGAGCAGGATATTGTTCTTATCGAGCCAACAAGTAACCAAACAGAACGTTGAAGCAAAGTTTCGTCACCAAAACTCTGATTGTCCAGAGTTTTGACGAAGTACCAAGGATGCCTGCTTATCGACGATGAAACCTACGTCAAAATGGATTTCGGACAGCTTCCTGGCCAAAAATTCTACATGGCGACGGCACGAGGAGATGTTCCTGCGAAGTTTAGGTTTGTTTTTATGGACAAATTTTCCAAAAAAAAACTGATGATTTGGCAAGGGATATGCAGCTGCGGAGCAAAGACCAAAGTGTTCGTGACGAATAAGACAATGGACTCGAAGCTGTACAAGGAAGAATGCCTCAAAAACCGCGTACTACCATTCATTAAAGCCCATAAAGGTCCCGTGAACTTTTGGCCAGATCTGGCGAGTGGCCACTACAGCCGGGAAATCATCCAGTGGTACCGCGAAAATAACGTAGATTTCAGTTCGATAAAAACATAAATCCACCCAACTGCCCGCAGTTCCGGCCCATCGAGAGATTTTGGGCAGTAATAAAGCGGAAGCTTAAGAAAAGGGGAAAAAACGGCTCGGGACGCGACTCAGATTACCAAAATGTGGAACAAATGTGCCATGGAAGTTGACTCCGGAGGTGTGCAGTGTTTGATGGGAGGAATAAAGAAGAAAGTGCGAATTTTCATTAGAAACGAAGAGAAATGATTTGTATTGAAATATTTTCCTTAGAGAAAAGTAAATTAACCTTTGTTTTTGATGTATTAAACTTATTTTTACGTCAATCCGTTACCGAGACACAGATGATTTTATTATTCCGGATTCTAAATGGACATCGCTTTATCCCGCTGGGTAGAATTAAAGGCTCAGTTTGCTTTTGTGTTGTTGTTTTTTGCTGGGGAACAAAAAATTCTTAAAAAATTTTAATTTGTTAACCATAGGTATCTAATTTATTTGAATGATGGTTTAGTTTTTGGAAGGGATTTTTTTTATTTTCGATGAGACGGCTATTTGGCTGCCGATTGAATACTATTTGGTTGTTTTCAATCTTTCAAGGTGTCTCAGAAGTGTTTGGTCGCAAAAATACAAAGTTGGCAATTAATTTTTATTTCATTGATATATGATACGGGGTTTTAATTAGTATCAATCACCTCTTCTGTGTATGTGTATGCTTACAACCATAATGCAATACTCTCTTCAGGGTTAGAAAATGTACCTGTTTGTTGTTATTTACTTTCTTTAAATGATTTCTTACTTCTGCAACGTTGCGTAATGTGAACTGTCAATTTTAAAATCAGTTGATGCAAAGCTTTGCTAAGGCCGGAAGAATCGACTCACAGCTCTTACCCACACCAACAAACAATCAATGTAACAAAAATCTATGACACCATAAATAATCACAAAACAATACCGATTTCGGCTGCTTTCGTTGACCAGTCAGTACCTTCGATAGTATATGAAACACTTAACATAGATTAGCTGAGCAATAACTCAGCTATTCAATTTAATGTTTGCAACCGCCAAGTGCTATCAACAATCCGGCCATCCCGATCCAATGACTAAGACAATAATTCCTGCTACCCATGCCGATAAATATTGATAATTATGGTCAGCCGCAGCGCATTTTCAAACATTCTCGTGGTACACAGCATTCCAAGTACGACTCATTAGTACCATTTCGATTGCTTTCCGGATATGACTCCCCTAGGTGCCATTTCGAGCATCGCCCGTGTTTGGCAGCGAGGCACTTTGTATATCTCCGCCACATGCCATTTATCCCGCTAATGACGATTGTTGTTTGTTTTAATCACAACCCTCGTACTACAAATTGCCACACTGCGAAGCAGGTAGTTGATAGGTGTTTCAGTTCTAGATGGAATTCGGATTGCTTCTGCCTGGAGAGAGAGAAAAGGACTAACTGATCAAAAAGCGCAAAGCCGAATTAGCAATTCGCTCGGCCGACAGTTGTCGAACAATGAACCCGAAATTGGCTGCCGACTCCGACTGGTGTTGCCTGCGATGAGCCACCATGATGAGGCCGTGTTGAAATGGAACGAAATTCATTAGGGCAGAACGACGATATGATCTACGGTTGGTTGGTAAGTTAGCAGGCAGATCAAACTGGCAACAAACAATGTCTGCAATCAAAACGGACAGACTCGATTCGACTGGAAGACCATATCTTTCAGAACAGGAGGACGACTCATGCTACCCCCATCAGGTCGGTTGGATGTGGGTACAATTTGCACCATGAATTCTTTGCGGTGAGTAAAGTTGTTGTTTACGCTTTTTCCGTAGTTCGTCGACGCGGGCGTAAAGCGTGAAGCTGGAAGAAACATTCTTCTAAGTCAAAGACATGGAAAAGAATAGAATTGAAAGCGTTAAAAAGTGCAGTACGTTAATGAGCAGAGGTTGTTCCTCTCCACCAGAACCGTAAGCTGACGTCAGTCTTAGATTTGCTGATTGTACTGGAAAAGAGGCAAGTGGCTAATCTGGATGATCGTACTTTACAAAGCGCCCAGCTAATTGTAACGGTCCGATTGTTTTTTGCAATTCCTTCATTAATTGAAATTGATGTTTTTGCCACATCATTCAATTAAGTTCACGAAAGCAAATTCTTGAATTTACTCCAAAAGAATAATCCCACATTAAAATCGCATCGACCTCCTTTCGCGGAAAACTTCCCCGTATCGAATTACGCCAAATGGCACGATTCAACTGCGCCGACATTTATCATCCTCATTTTCGTTCGTCGTTCGTCTTCACTTTCAAAGTATGAAGGCACTGATGAGGCACTGACTGTCGATTTGCCGCTCATCCATGTGCATTCCAGAGCAAACGTCGCGCGGATCTGTTTTGTCGTCGTCAGCCCTTTAAAGTGAGCTTATAAAGAGCTCATCTTCTCACTTTCTTAGCTTTAAATCCCATTACGGTGGGACAATCGAGTTTTGAAGTTGGTATTTTTCATTTCTGCGATCCATTTTTGTTTCCCTCAAGGCAACGGCGCGCATCTTTGCCATTGTCGTCTTCATCTTCGGTGGGCCTATTATCCGCCTGTTATTCATTCCCATCACGTCTCTCGGTGTAAGAGCGTCTGGTTCCGAAACTCACTGACTGGCCCCCAAAGTGATAAATGTCGATTTCAATGGGAGCATCTCAGTTCGTGCGACGACGGCTGAAGATAATTGTGACTGCGGAGAACGACAGTTGAACGGAGCAGCAAAAAAAAAAAAAATGCGACGAAATATGAGCAACCGCCAGTGCGAGATGGTTATTATCCTCAGTCACATGAAGTTTTGATTGTGGTTTTTAAGTCAGAAGAATAGCGATGCTGAGGTCCTTCAAATGACGCAGAGAGCCTGGATTTACACTTTAATCGGAAAAAAAGGCTGAGTGCTTATATTTTAGGATTTAGAAGTTTGGATGAAACATAACAAATCATTTAAGATTGACGATAGGTTCAGAGAAATTGTGTGATTATTTTTTACTATTTATATGTCGTCAATCAAGAGTAGACCGGGTTGTTACAAAAAGTAAATGTTAGCAATTCGAATCTTATTTCAAACAATATTTCTTGGCAAACACTAGACTAAACAGTAGCCTGTTTACAATACATTATTTTTGCGATTTCCTTAATAGCGAATAGAATTGAAGTATTGCTTTTGTTTGGAAATTAGCAATAATTTGTAAGATTGTTTGTGGCTTGTAATAAATATATCTCGATCTCGGTTTCGAAGTTCTCGGGTTGGTATGTAAAAATTATGTTTTGATAAAAGTTCTACTTAAAATGAGATTCTTGCGAATTCTCAGCGTTCTTTTTATATTGTGAAGCAGATGAGTATGCAAAGAAGTTTTTTTTTGTTCTTTATACGGGATGGAAAATCTGCCACCAGGCACCTGAAGAACTCTGGGTGTGGGGATGAGGGTGCCAACTCCTCGACCGACTAAAAACCCACCCGTGCCTTAAGCCCTGAACCATCTCCGGGACCTATTCCCGGGATATTGTGCTTGTTAAGCATTGAGGGATTCCATCCAGAATGTGCCGGAAATCCCAAAAATCATACCCGATCATCATTGATTTGGATGAAACTTGGCACAAGAGTTCGGTACGTTGGAAAAAAAAAATTCCACTGGTGTTAAGATAATTTGGGTTCAAGAGTAACTTTTGAGATGGGCGTATGTGTTTTTTTTCCAACATTTTACTTGAAAAATCGTAGTTCAAAAACCATTACATTTAGAGAAAAACTTTATATAAGGGAATTGTAGGGAACTAAAAAAACTTTCTTAAAAAAATATACACAGAAAAAATTTTTTTTTTTCATCAAGAAAAATCAAAAATAATTACTAAAAATAAAATATCTAAAAAAAAATATTTTTAATATTTTTTTAATTTGTTGTATGGAAATTTGAGGAAAAAAGACACGTTTTAAAAAAAACTCTAGGATGGACGCTCTTATAATAAAAAAGTTTTTCAAATAGCGAACTTTGGTGTATATTTCAAATTTTGGTTATTCATTCTTATAAATAAATTTTAATGTTACAATATGGTTTTGGAGATCATTACAAACAATAATGATAATAATGATAAACCACGTAAACGCAACCGTTTTCAAGATATTTCTGATTTTCTTTCAATAAAATTTCAAAACCTCAAAAAATACGCCCTTTTCATAAATTACTCGTGATATTAAAACAACAATAGCTAACGATTGTTTCTCTTGTGTTTTTAGCCTTTTTAAAACACATGTATGTGCCTCTTACTTACTCTTAACAGCTCGTCGATTGAAAAAGCTTCACTTAAAGTTATAAGACAAAAATAATGAATTATGGTTGGATTTATATTTATATATACCATTTATTAGTCTCGGTCATTGATAATATTACATAAACATTATATAAACTATTGATTGCTTTTATATATATTATGAATCCTGCCTTCTTCGTCATTCGAAAACAGTTTTACAAAAACTTCGTTTTCTGAAATTGGAACGAATGAGTGGTACTTTTGTGTACCTGCAATCGTTTTAGTCTGTCGGTAAATTTCATTCCATTCTGCTACCCCCTGTTCATACTCTTGATGTGATACATAACAAAACGACATTTTTGTTAAACAATCATCACTTTTTTGGTTCGCCCATTCGAATAATTCTAATGCACTTTTTATAGGGTGTTCATGTTGTACAGCAAGGCTTGCATATCTTGCCATTCGTTTTAATGTACCACCAATTGCATCGCAAGGTCCCTTACCGTGGGATGTTGCGAAAAAATGCCATTCAGCATCAATATTGTATTTCTTTTTAAACTTACAAAGGCTTGCAAAGTTCTTCCTATTTTTATATTGGGATGCTGCCCCGTCAGACATAAACGTAGCTTTCTTTACTTTAATTTTTGTTTGCAAAAAGCTTATTAGTTTTGAAATAAACACCTGCACCGCAATCGTATCATGTTTCAACACTTCTGAGATAACAATGAAACTGATATTTTTAAGTATTCCAGATTCCGTGTAATAAATGACAAAAGGGTGAATAGTGGCTTGCTCATTACTCCAATAACTACTTTGAACAGCATCTTGAAAAACAAATGAATAATTTTCAGAAAAATCACAAATTATTATTACTGCGCCGTCTTTAAGACAACTTTGACAAAATCGTGGGATACTAATTGTTCCAACTTTTCACAAAAATAAGCAATAAATTCATCAATTGGTTTAACAAGTGTCTCTAAACTACATCTATCAGTTGAAATCCATTGCTCAAAAGATATTTCAACTAAACCACGTTTTTCTAATTTGTCTGTTAAACTACTCTCAAAATCTGAAAAGCCTGGACATCGTTCGCATTCACGGAGGTAACATTTTTTAGTTCTAGTTGATGAGCTACATAATATTTCTTCAAAACACAATTTATAATCATTCTCGAATGAATATTTTCTAAGACCATGAAGCATCAAGTTAATGTTCTCATGAATGGTGCAAACACAAATGTTATGAGAACCTGTGCTGCCAAGTAATTTGCAATGCTTTGGTCTTAGTGCTGCAAAAGAGCTAAACCCAACAGCATTTTGATGCATCTCTTGAAATTTAATGAAAGCTTCTCTTAATGAACAAACTAAAAGGCGCTTTTGAATATGAACCCTCTTACCTTCACTCCTCACTGAAACGTAGTCGTTCATACCAGGGGTTGCTCGTGTAATCTCATCACTGTCGTAAAATTGCAAAATTTGGTTTTTTATTTCCGGGTTCAGACCGTGTCCCAGCTTTTCGTTAGGGGCAGCTAAAACACCTTCGTGCTTTGCAAGGAATTTAGCTTGTGATACGATGTACTTGTTTGTTATTCCAAATTCTGCCATTACTCTTTGATTTGTCCAAGATTGTGGTAAAACCGAAAGTATCCTTACTTGATCGTCCCTCGAAGTTTCTGGATCAGCATACCGGTCCTTTAGCTGCGCGATTATTTCGTCATATTCGGCTGCTTTCACTTTCAATTGTTCCAGGTCATCCTCCTCCGCTTGATCCCCAAATATGTGTGTCCGAATGCCGTTTGAAACATCTTTGAACTTTTTGCGGGCATAATTTACGTTCAGGAACTTTTTAGCCGATATTGGCGAAACGTTGATTCCAGCTACGCCCTTGTTAAATAGCTCAATATTATGGCGCCTTGAATAATCTTGCACACTGCTATCAGATGGCACTGACATTAATGATATTGCCGATGGCGTTTCCTCGAGACCATACAAGTCTACTTGCCGTGATGTAGATGGTTGTGGATCCATAATGTTAGTAATTGATGGTTTCTCACTAGGCTCCGAAATTGCAGCATGGGATTGTTCCGTTCTATTTAAATGCAAACGACAATTATCACAAATCATCAAAGAAGTGTCCAAATGTGTTTTGCCCATAAACTTGAGTTTTTTGACATTTTGTTCGGTTAATTTACGAAGGTTTTTTTGAGCACCGTTTAGTGGGAAACGGCATACAACACTTCTTCATGTTAAACTCCATTTTCAGTTCACTCAGATAGATTTTACTGATGAATGCGACTATGTATGAGCATATATATTGGCTGTGGTACCTTTGGAAATGCAGGTATAAAACATCTCTGGTAGTTTACAGGCAGCGTACATTAGCTGTTTTTTTATGAGAAGATATACCTGACATACGTTATAGCTGTTATTTGTCTACCTACCTTAAACAATATGTGTTACTTTCATCGCTACATCACCGAACTGTTCGGAGTGTAGTTTTCACACACTACACCCGACCTCTAACATCGTTGGAGCTTGGCAAAATAGTCAGCAGTTCGATTAATATGCTTCTTCTATATGACCCTCCGCATAATTTCATCATCTGTCCATTTCACACTTGTCGCCCCTGCGACATCTATCTCGCTGTTACTTTCATCGCTTTAGCAAATTCGCTCCCTTCATTCTCTGAGCGGCCCGACCGATACAGCCATAAAACAATTATAAATATATTGATTGCAATATTAAAACAATAGTGCTATTTATCTTGTTCTTTTCAAATGAGTCTTCTTATCATCCTGATATCAAAAGAAAAGAGGACATTAGAGTAATGTGAACGTTATAATATGAAGATCTTGGAAAATTTATCATTTCTGGTGGACATCTCGATTAACTTAAGAAAAGAGCGAATTTTCTTATGTTTTTTCATTCTATTGAAATAAAATCCGAAAAATCTCGAAAACGGTTGCGTTCAGGTGATTTATCATTATCATCATTATTGTTTTTAATGATCTCCAAAATCATATTGTATAATTAATTTTCATTTATAATAATGAATAACCAAAATTTGAAATATGCACCAAAGTTCGCTCTTCGGAAAACTTTTTTATTATAAGAGCGTCCATCCTAGAGTTTTTTTCAAAACGTGTCTTTTTTTCTCAAATTTCCACAAAACAAATTTGAAAAATATTAAAAATATGTTTTTTTTTATATTTGATTTTTAGTATTTATTTTCGATTTTTCTTTATGAAAAAAATTTTTTTTTTCAGTGTACATTTTTTTTACAAAGCTTTTTTAGTTCTCTACAACTCCCTCATATAAAGTTTTTCTCTAAATGTAATGGTTTTTGAACTACGATTTTTCAAGTAAAATGTTGGAAAAAAAACATACACCCATCTCAAAAGTTACTCTTGAATCCAAATAATCTTAACACCAGTGGATTTTTTTTTTCAACATACCGAAGACGTGTACCAAGTTTGATCAAAATCGAAGATAGTTGAGTTTGGTGACCGACCGATTTGGCGTGGAATCAGTCTATTAGCAAATTAGTTTTAAGAATCGAGTTAAGTGTCGCTAGGCTGTGTGGTCTCAAAGCCAAAGATGTGTGTTAAATAAATAGGTTCCTAGGTACCATATTCTCAAACAATGCTTTACATTATTTTATTTTATTTTATTTGTCGTCAATCATTTCGTAGACCTTGTTACGTTTTTGCTTAACATCTAAGAGTTTTTAATCAACTATTGTCTAGTTAGCCTAACAAACAAAAGCTATTTAAGTGTAGTTTTATTCATTGTGATATCAATCGTTTCGCTATATGTGTTGAAACAGGACATCATTCTATTTAAGGAAGTATTTTTGGCACAGTTCATTCTTTGATTGTTAATAAAAAATAAAGTTTTATTTCTTAGAGAGCGAGTAGGAGCATAAAAATTTAAGGTTTCTAATATTTCTGAACTTTTTATTCGTTGCTCAATAACATCAGCTATGAAAGCAATCATAGCGAACTCTCTTCGCCTTTGAAGTCCTACTAAATTAATCAACAAATATCGCAACTCATATGATGGTAATGGCAGACGTGTCCAACCTAATTTTCTTAGAGCAAACAACACAAACTGTCTCTGAACCGATTCTATACGGTTAACATATGTTCCTTAATATGGAGCCCAAACAATGCTACAGTATTCTAGTATGGGCCTCACATATGCCACATATAGTTTTTTTTTAATGTTTAAGGGTCGTTGAAATGTAAACTATGTCTCTTAATAAACCCTGTTTTAATTAACAGCTGTGTTTTGCTTTAGAGATGATATTATTGTAGTGATCAGCAAAGGATAACTTAGAATCCAGTATAACTCCTAGGGCTCTAATTTAATGACATCTTTCAATTGCTATCTGACCTAGCAAATGCTTTCTCGTGAACGATATAGAGGTGCATTTTTTAACGTTAAGTTCTAACAAGCATTTTTTACACCAGGTGTAAAAATTATTGATTTCGTGTTGAAAAATATCAAGATCATGTGGTTTTTGTATCTCCATAAACAGTTTCATGTCGTCTGCATATACTGAGACTTGAAGGACTTTCAAACTGTTTTCTACATCATTAACAAATAAAACAAACAATAAGGGACCAATATGTGAACCGTGTGGCACTCCAGATGTGACATTAACTATTTTAGAGAGATTGCCGTCAAGTTTTAATCTTTGCGTTCTTGCTGTCAAGTATGACTCGATCCATTTCAGTAATCTTGGATTAAATCCTATCTTTGATAACTTAAAAAGCAGCAAAGGTCTCCCAAGTAACAATTTTAGTTTTATTCTAGCCGTAAAGCATTCCTCCCGGCTTTGTTGATAAAACTACATTCAAAACTGTTTTGTCTACCAACACCTCTTCTATGCTTCTTTAAAGCCAAAATTTGTACAAAATGGCCCACTCTATAGACGGTTGTGAAAACAAGTTAATAAATTCATTATAAGACCATAAAGATTTAGAATATATTCTATGACTACTTGAGAACCTTCATAAAACCTTTTGGCTGCCATGAAAACCTGCATGCGGCCAAATGGCCACAGCGGTCAAACTTCTCTGTGGTTGGTTTTTGTTGTTCTGCTTTGTTCGATTCTCTACTCTTCTGATTCATTTAGCAGTAAATAATATCGAAGAAAAAAGGTCAAGTGATGCGGGAAATTTTGTTCGATAGCAAAATATCCAAAGCAAATTGATTTTTTTACAGCGTATCATGCTCCCAATCATATGCGCATTTAATTTTGTGGTGAATATTGGCACGATAAAAGCCGAAAATTAATGCGCCTCGGAAATTATGCGAGTTTACAACAACAAACACAAAAATAATACAAATAAAGTAATCATTAATTTCTTGAAAATTAATGGAATTCAATAAGGTTATCTAAAAAAACTGCATAAATTGGTCTCCGATCTACAGTTCATTTGCATTACATTTAGAATTTGGTGCATTTATTTTTCCCTATTTCAATTATTTCGTATATTTCAATATGGCGATTGGAAAAAAATCACAATTCTGGCATAAAGCCAAATTATCTTCGTAATGACTATTATAAAACTATTTGGTTCTTTGGTGGCTTCCCTTATTGCCAATTTGCCGTTTAATGCATTTACTGGAGGCAAAATGGTTTTAAAAGGTTTTTTTTAACTGACCATAATAAGATAATATAAATGAGTCCTAAAACGGCATTTCAAAACAGCATATTATGAGTTTATAAAGTCAAAATAAAACCTTTGATAGGAGTAAAAGGAATTTGAAAAAACGAGGTTTTAAGATCATTTTAAACAAGTTGTGTAGGTTTCCATAAACCTGACTAAAATATGAAACCTATTGGCAGCTCTTGGTGTCATAAGAAAACCAAATTGATTTCTAGTGGCTTTGATAAAACCTTAATAAAGCAGTATGGTTTTGGCAATGTTACTTGGGATGTCAACTCTGTCAAATGCTATACTAAAACCGGTATATAATGCTTCTACATAATTACCTCTATCCATTACATTCAACGAAAATGTTAAGAAATTTATCGAGTTAGTAAATGTTGATCTCCCTTTTACAAAACCATGTTGCTTATTAGTAATCAATATCTTAGCTTGAGAATTTTTTTTGTCATTTATAATGAATTCAAATAGTTTAGGGATGCAAGATAAAATCGCAACCCCACGGTAATTTTTTATATCAGATTTTTTACCACTTTTGAAAATCGGGATAAAAAATGATTTCTTCCAAATGGCAGGAAGAATACAGGACTTCAGTGGGGAATTGAAAAGCGAAAATAAAGGCTTATCTAATTCTTTCAAAACTTAATAAGGCATTTATTTTTTCTTTCCAAACTTCTTCATACTCAGGATGTTCTAGGCCTTAACTCATATCTCGTATACTTTTTCAAATGGACGTATGTAACATTTGGACGAAAATGAGATAATAACATTGAATTTCTTTGAGTTTATTTTTACTCCTATTTGAAAACCGGACATGTTTATCCCGATTGAATTCCACTGAACGGCTCATTGGTAAAAGATATTACATCACTGTACTTAACCGCTGTGTGTCCAACAAAAAAAAAAACATCTTTAAGAGGCCGACAGGCAACGTTTTTACCCACGGAACTAAAATTACCATTACTATGAAAATATCCAACCGATTTGAAATACTTTTACAGCTTTGGATTAAAGAATTCAACCGCTTTCTTTTTAATTTTTATATTAAATATGACCGATAGACATCATATGTTTCCGGGAATACTGGATATCCGGAACCTTGTTCCGAAAATGGTATAAAGGTTGTACGGAATCAAATTGCATCACTTTTAAATGGCTGTAACTTTTTACCCGTTGGGTATTTTCTATTGAAATTTTGGGTGAAATTAGTTCAATGTGTATTTGTTTATGCTGTGTAAGTTTCACTAGCAGATATGCAATCGTTGCGAAGATGGAGTCGGAAGAACAGCAGCGGAGCAAAGAAATTTTGCGCACGTACCTCGAAAATCCGGATCTTTCTCATCGTGCCATCAGCAGGAAGCTGGGAATGGTACATTCTACGGTGTCTCGTGTATTAAATCGGTACCACGAACGTTTGACCATCGATCGGAAAGAAAAAAGTGGCAAAAATCCTTCAGGACGTTAGAAAGCAGAAGATGTCAAAGTTTGCCAAAAAATATATGATTTGGCAAGCAATTTGCTCGTGTGGAAAGCGGAGCACCCCATTCGTGACAACTGGAACGGTCAATGGGCAGGTGTACCTAAAGGAATGCCTCCAAAAGCGTCTACTGCCTCTTCTGAGATCACACGATGGTCCTACGATTTTCTGGCCGGATTTAGCCTCGTGTCATTACTCGAAAGAGGTTTTGGAGTGGTACAAGGCTAAGGAGTCAATTTCGTGCCGAAGCATCTCAACCCCCCGAACGCACCGGAACTGCGGCCAATTGAAAAGTACTGAGCCATCATGAAGCAAGTACTTCGGAAGCATCCTAAGGAAGTGAAATCGGAGGAAGATATGAAGAAAAAATGGATTGCCACGCAAAAAAAAGTTGGTCCAAATGTTGTACAGGACCTTATGACTAGTGTAAAGAAGAAGGTTCGTGCACTTGGATATGGAATTGAAATTGAATAAACAAACATGGGAAAATATTCATATCATGTTTCATTTTACTCCCTGAAAGTTTGAAGATGATTGGTTGAACGGGCGAATTTTGCCGAGTAAATATTTGTGTGTGTCGCAATTTGATTCCGTACACCCTTTACTTATAAAAGATTCCAATAGAAAATCAGCAGTAATGACAATAAAAGTCATTCAAAGAATACACATGAATGTGCGTGACGACAATCCGGTGACTTAATCCTGGAACAGTCACCCTGGAGCAGGTTCTCGTGGGGTCACGGATGACCAGAAAATTATTTGAATTGAACCCTCACAACATGGCTGTCAAAATTCTTGGAATCGTTCCAGAATAGCGTTTGCCATAGTTATTGGACCATCCGGTCACTTGGCTTTGAATTTCAACCTACTCTGAAGTGGCCAATCTTAAGCCAAGTGACCGGATGGTCCAATAACTATGACAAATGTTCTTCTGGAACGATTTCAAGAATTTTGACACCTATATTGTTAGGGTTTATTTCTTAATTATTTTACTTGCCATCCTTGGCCTCATGGGAACCTGCTTCGGGGTGACTGTTCCTGAATTAAGTCACCGTATTGTCAGATGGCAACGGAACATTTTCCTGTGTATTCATTCCACTGTTTTTGTATAATTATTGTTGGTTTTCTATTGAAACATTTATAAGTATACCATTTTCAGAACACAGTTCCGGATATCCGATTATTTCGGAGACGGATGATGTCCAACGGTCATATTTGACAATAAAAAGAAAGCGGTTGAGTTTTTGAATCCCAAATTGCCAAAATATTCCAAATCGGTTGGGTTTTTCCATAGGTCATTTTAGTTCCGTGGGAAAAAAAACATTCCCTGTCGGCCTTTTACGTGAGAAAAAAATATCAGAAACCCCTCCTCGCGCCCCTCCCCCTAGCTATGCCATCATTATTTCACTCCAGGATGATAAGTATTAACGAGATATGAGATGTCACAAAGTTTCAAGATCCTACTATGAAAACTTAATGAAATATCATGTTTTGAAATCGAAAAAGGCAACTTTGTTCCCTGTTGGACACATAACGGTTAAAATTTACACTAAGGACTGTATCGTTAATTATGAGTACACTTAAAAATTGCTGTTTTTAAATATGTTTTATTTATTTTGCAACTCAAATTCATTTACATTGTTTATTGACCATCAAAAAACCCCATTACATCAGTATTCATTTAATTTTTCGTAGATCTGGTCATGAGGTTTTGCACAACCGTTTCGTCTATGGTTTTGCTTAAGTTTACCCATTTTTTTTTTAAATTTGATGATGTCATCTGCTCGTCTAGCCTTCTTCCACAGCTTTCCTTTCATCAAAGCCCAAAATTTCTTAATGGGCCTTATTTGCGGACAATTTGGAGGATTCATCGCCTTTTCCACAAATTGGACATTGTTCTCTTCATACCAGTCCAAGGTGGCAGGATGCCAAATCAGGCCAAAACAGTTTCGAACCTTTGTGTTTTCGGATTATTGGCAGAATTCGTTTCTGCAGGCATTCCTTCCGGCACATTTCGGCGTTCATATTTGCGGTAGCAAAAAAGGTGTCGATTTCATACCGCACTGGAAAATTTCCAGTTTCCAAAGTTTTTTTTTCAAATTTTTTGGCAAAAAATCGCATTCTCTGAATTTTAGACACCATTCCACGCTTAACGGTGTAAAACTGTGCCCCTGGAAGTGCCCTGTAGTCCAATTTGACGTTCGTCTCGTCATCCATGATAATGCACATGTCATTTTTGCTCAAAACGTCGTCGTACAGCTTTCGAGCCCGAGTTTTTGCGGAATTCGCCTGAATTTGGCTTCGTTTCGGACATTTTTGATTCCGGTACGTCTTCAGACAATTTTGCTCCTTTGCGCGTTGGACCATTCCAACCGACGTCGTTCCAAACTTTTTTCCACAATCTCTGATGGATACCTCCTTTTTGCCTTCAAAAACTTTGCAAATTTGTTTGTCCAAATTTGGGTTTGACGCCCCTGTTTTTCTACAACGGCCGCGTAAGTCCTTCAATGTGATATGCATAACAAACCGGTTGCTCGCATTTTGGACCGCACAGTCACTAACACCTTCTTCTTTTGCTAATTTTCTTAGCGACAATCCCTTTTCAGTGCAGTACTTGGTCACAATCGATTTTTGCTTTTCTTCCGTAAGACCTCGCATTGTTCCGCTTGAAGTAAAACTTTAATTTTTAATGAAGGTTTTCGTTTGTTTACAAGGCAAGCAACAGATTGACACTAAACAGCTGCCAAAATAAGTCATATTCTTTTTCATACAGAACCTCAAAGGTGGACACAGAACCTCCTTAGGAGTGGACTTTCAAGTTTCGTTTAGAAAACTGTTTCTTACAACGGTCTGCAATAGAAAAAGATAATATGTCATTTTGATAAGTCAGTATGATAGATTGCATGTTACTTTCGTCAAAATGATACGCCATTCTGCGAATGACAATGTCTTTGTTGTTTAGTAAAAAGTTAGTTCAAACTTTGAAGAATAATTCAATCAAAAAGTTCATCAAATATGGGCATATATACATGATTTTGTAATAACATGCCATGAACAACGCATTTGTTTATATTTTGCGACTTACATCGCTTTGAAAAAGTACTCGAAATATGTTTTTTTATTTTTCCCAGATATAAGAACTGATGTAGAACAAATTTGCCGAAACAGTGTACACTTTTATTCTGTCTGTGATTTTATAGAGGACGTTAGCCCCATGCAACCCCTAGGGTTGGAAAGGAGACATAAGAAAGTAAGTAAATTCTGTCTGTTTCGCGTTCGAAATCTTCAGAACTCAATGTATTGTAGAATAATATGATAGGATACTGTTATGTTTGTAATTCTTTTCTCTGCCTTAGAATGAGGGAAATCCCAAAATTTGTCTCTGTTCTTGAACCATGTGGCTTTCCGTAATACTTTAAGGTTTGATATATTGCTTCAAAAATTGAATTTTCCAAACCAAAAATTGTGATTTCAAGATATAATTTCGCACTGTGACTCACCATTTATCCAACAAAACGCTCTAACTTGTTCATAATCTCGATCTGAAAGTAGAAAAAAAGAAACACAATTGTTAGAACATGTAACAGAAAACGAGATTCTATTCTACTGATCAGCGATTACCAATGGACATTACCAGTCCCAACAAAAGGACAATCTACTTCCGTTCACTTTTCCGCAGAATACAATAATAGAGGACACGGAGGAGGCACTACAGTCACGCAACATAAGCACCCACACAACCGCATTATTGTATTCCCACCTCGGGGACTAAGGGAGCCTCAGTTCAACGACTCTACTACCGCACCGATGCGGACGATGCATAATTAGCCCATTCATAGAGTAGCGTTGAGGACTCGTTATTCGTATAAAAATAATGTCAGCTCCCCCACCTCTAGGAGGACTCACGTAGCGTGGCCCAATCACGTAATTTTCATTTTGAAGCTCAGGAATTATTTTTAATTTTTTTTTACCATATCGTGCTGCTCCTTTTCTGCGCTCGGACATTTATTGCTCAAAAGGACACCGGCCAAGGAATCCACACATTCGAGCAGTGCGATGGCAGTTCAGGGAAGGCACCTTTCCAAGAAGTATATTCCGGGTAACGAGGGCATCACGTTTCACGTGGCGTGAAAAAAAAGCCAGTCACAAAAATGGCATTAGGCTAATGAACAGTCATGACGACGCCGACGACGACCAAGACCTCGACGGCTGCGATTAATCATACCGAAAAAGTCACAAACAACCGCGCGTCTCCATTGTTAGGTCGTTTTCCATTTCGAATAATAGCACCCCTTACCCGCCCCATCAGCAGATCCTTAATTAATTGCTCCTCTTGGCGCGGGGAAATTTAATTCACACTGGAAGAGCAGCTAAAGTGAAATTATACGGTTATTGAGCAAACGACGACAACCGTCGAAGACGACGACGACGACGACGACGTTGTTGACGATGGCATCTTTTTCCTCCCTGATGTTCGGAAATGGTATGGGAGTGTCAAATTCGGAGAACATTTAAAAAAAAAACAGAGGGAAGATGCCAAAAGTCACGATGATCTCTTCGCTTTCCGTTGTTGGTGCGGTGTTGAAGTATCGTTCTGCGGGAGGGTGGGGGGTCGAAGTGTGAAGCAGTTGGTAAATATGGGAATGGGAGAATCATAAAACACGCTTTAAGATGGTTTTTGGCAATTGGAGTCGGTCGGATGTCTTCTCGAGTGGCTGGAATGGGGATTTCGCCGCAGTCAGCAGCTTTGGTAAACTGAATTTGAGTGGATCGGCAACGGTATAGTTTAGTCGATTATTTCTCATTTCGGAAGATTAGACTCGACGGGGATAAGATCCGGTCGACAATTTACGTTGTTTTGCCTTTTTTCTTCTTCTTTCTGCTCTGTTATTTATGAGAAGATAAAAATACACATTTAATTGAATGGTACTGTAAGATTATCTGGCAATGCACTGTTTATGATTACAATCGATATTCACGGTATTGTGAGTTCTTATGTGTTGAAACAATTGTACTTGTAAATATTCTCGTGTGTTCATCCATAAGGCCTTAGCGGATCTTAAGTTTATGAAATTACAAAATTGATAAATTATCCTGTTATTTTTTCGTAGGGGTGAATTAAACGGAAAATCGCATGTTCTATATTGGACTGTATTATTGTTCCCACACACCTACCCAACATGCCTGTGCAAATCGGATCCCAAACAAAGGAATGCAAAATGGAAAATCCGGTGTATGCTTTATAGAAGACCTACTTTTCCCCTTAGAAGCCTTTGTAGTTCTAGTTCCGATTCAAGCAGGTGGTGGCTAGTGTGTGGCAATAGTCTGACGGCACACTATTTGTACACCAGGATTTTCCTAGCAGCAGCTCCCCTTTTCCAACGTACATTTATTTAATTTTCAGTTGGCTACAGTTGCTCAACCTGTTCCGAACCGAAACTATGGACTTCACAGTTTTTGCGTTCTATTTCTCTTGGACCACTTTTTCTACCGTTTTACGCTGCTGTGTAAAATTTAGAATAAAACTAAAGTGCTGTGTTGTTTTATGTGTGTATGTTTTCCGCTGCTGCATTTCTCTTCCCGCTGTCGCACTTTTCAATTGGTGCCTGCCAGCCAGCAGACGAGCGCTTTGCGCCACTAAAATTTATTTGCATACAGGCAATAAAATTTATAGCGAAAATGGAAAGAATTGAACATTACCAACTATTTACAGTACGGTCCACGCGGCGGTGCATTTGCTGCGGAATGCCGGTGTGTTTGTGTATGTTTGTGTACACGGAACAAATAGAAAATACAAGTGTAGCATTTTACACGCCGGGCGAGCCTTTCGGTTCGTAAAAGCTTTTTGAAACTCTCGATCGGTTCTCGGATGGGAAGGGGTGGGAGAGCGAAGGCGGAAGAGCGTGAGATGTGTTTTATTGGAGGGACTTTACCAATGCGCCTGAACCGTACAACGAATGTTGCCAGTGAAAGGATGAATTTATGCCCCGGTCATTTGTTTCCTATAGATTCGTTTGCGTTACATTTTCTACATTGCATGTCCTTCGTGCAGATATTGGTCAATGCATTAGCACCTAAAGGGTGATTGAATTAATCGCATGGGACCCCTTTGCTTGTCAACCTCGTATAGATGCGCGATAACTCACACGACTTCGACGTTAATGGAAAATCAATCAATTTTGAACACTCTGACAGCTTTGCAAATAAACAAATCGAGTGGGCTCTCACATTTATGGAAAGTAACTCAATGAGAGAATCGGCTCAAATCGGATCAAGACCTCTTCTCAATTCACACAGGTTACGACTCTGTTGCGAAAAAGTATAGGTTTAGACATTTTTGAAACCATACACTTGTAGCGGAACTGAGCCCTCAACTGCACAAAATCAAAATTGAGCTGAGTAAAAGTGCCCTGTCACTCAGTAAATCTTTGCTACCGCGTTTCATACGAAAATAAATAATACTGTGCTTGATGCGAAGGTGTGTGTATGTGTGTATTTTAAAATCAAACGTTCACCAACATTTGATAGGAAACTAGCAACCCGGGAGCATCTTGACACTTCTAGTACATTGTCACTGAAACCCAAAAATTTGGTCCGGTGGTACTGTCAAACGTGTGAAACCGAAAAAAACTCTAGCGTATCTTCTAAAATGGTCGGAATGCAGATGTGACATGCGATATTGTGAAGGATAAAAATGTTTATGCAAAATTTGTTACATTTTACGCTTACAATGAGCATGGAACCATGGGAAAACATAAAAGTGTGTCGTACATAAATTACATCACGCACTCAAGCGAGAGAGAGGTATTTAGTGTGACAATCGGTACAAAATTTTAAATTGCTTCATATAAAACGTGTTTCAAAGGGGAAGAGGGAGCCGATTAGCGTTTCCTAAGTGGAGTGGTCAATCATCAATTGCGCAAGAGTTTCAAGGGATCGTTCAAACATGGAGTCCATTATTTTTGAATATTTCTGAAAGCGATATAACGTTTGGGAGGCAAAAGTGATTATTAGATTGTTTGCCAAACCAGTAATTTAAAGTTCTTTGTGTAGAGCAGATTTAAATTATTTGTAGAATGTTTCGTCCTTCATAGATATTCCATGTTACAGATTAAGTCATGTCAACGGTTTTTTTTATTAAGTATTGCAGAGCTTACCATTCTTTCTTTTTCGAACTAGGTACTAAACAAGATATTCTCGTACCAGTCAAAATCTGGAAAATCTGCTTCCGAAAATCGGAATTTTTTTCTCGAGAATTATATGAGATGTCTTAGGTCGGAGGTATTGCGCAGGATTCGCAAAGCGATTCGCCATTCGTTATCATGCATCAGAATAATCGATTGTTGCTAGTAGGTTTTCCGGATTTCGACAGAATCAATTTCCTTCGTTGTTTCTTTTTAAGCTTAGGTATTTATTTCGTTCTTATTAATATATTTTACAAAGTTTGTATTAATACATTTATTTTATCTTATTATATATTTTTCTACAGTATACACGTTAAGACTGTAAAGGTAAATCGCTACTCTCCCCGAAGAAGAATCAATTTAGTAAGCTTTTTGCGGAGTGTGTGCTTTTTTTGAGCATATTGTTCCAGTCTCCAGCTTTAGATAAAAATCAATGCATCTTCATATTACGTAATGCAAATTTTGGCTATTTTCAACTCCCTCTCTCTCTGTCTCAGTAACAAGATAGTAAATACATCTGCTTCTTCTTCAGAATTTCAAGCTTATTGCTTTCACAATTAGTTTATTGCTTGCTCTCAACTTTTTGTTCTCGATGCACTTCCACAGTTATTAATTGAGAGCTTTCGATGCCAAGTACCATTTTTGCAGTAGTATGATTGTATGGCAAGTACAATCATACGCTATGCCCAGGGAGTCGAGAAATTTTCCTTTACGAAAAATTCCTAGACAAGACCGGGAATCGAACCCAGCCACCTCCAGCATGGTGTTGCTTTGTAGCTGCGCCTTTACCGACTGAGCTAAGGGAGGACCCAGATAGTAAATACATACATACATGGATTCGGACATCCGCTTATTCCCAACGTAAATTTAAAATGTAAAATGTTTCCATGGAGTACCTCAGAAAAAAAACGAAAAAAAATCATTGTTTAAACGGTTTCTATGGCCAATCAATTCAGATTTATTGTATACAATACACCGCGCGACTGTCGCAGTGTTCACAAAATGCAACACTTTCGAAAAGAACAACCGTGGTTGAGGAAACGCCATGGTTATACCATTGAATCGTCACGTCATTATTCGATGCAAGTGTGAAAGAGTTAGTTGATTCGTTCTGTCATGCCTGTCGTGTCTTGGCATTGGTCGAATTTTTTTTGATGGGCCATATTTCGACAAAAAAATTTCATCAGGACCTTACTGACAAACGTATACAATGGCTTCTTCCGTAACCCATGTAAGCTTCCAATTCTATCGAATAGAACGACTCTTGTTCTTCGGAATGGCTGTGGTAGATTTATGAGGCAAGTTTCCAAGGTCGATAAATTCAAGGAAGAAGCAATTGTTTACGTTTGTCAGTTAGCCCCCAATGAAAAATCTTTGTCAATTTCATTTGTCATATGTCCACCATTGTCAAAATCATGTGAACTACAGGGTGCGGCAGAAAATAATGCGAAAATGTTCAAACTTGAGTATTGGGTTAATTCGTGTAGCTAGTGACTAATTTCTGTCGAAAGTTTATTTATGTTTACTTTCAAGTGCTGCATTCAAACATTATATTTGTTTTATTGCAAATTCGTCAAAATATTCGCGAAAGAAGTGATCACCAGTTTGTTGCTCGCCCAGAAGAAGCCGAAAGAGATTGCCAAGGTGGTAGGGTGCCATTTGGCAACAGTTTACCGCATAAAAAAGTCCCTGCAGGATGGTCCTAAGCAGCGGAAGCCGGGAAGCGGACGTCCGCGCTTTGCACGCACGCCGAACGTGATCAAATCGGTCCGTGCAAAAATTGCTCGCAACCCGGTGCGTTCCATAAGAAAACTTGCAAAGGAAGCCAATATTTCGGAGAAATCCATGCGGAGAATCATCAACGAAGACCTGCATGCATCTTCCAGAGCCAGAGTGAAACGCCACTTGATTACGGACCTGGTCAAGGAACTACGAGTGACTCGTTCCAAGAGATTGCTTTCCTTGTTGAAGAAGGAAAAAATGATAATCCTGTTCTCCGACGAAAAGCTTTTCAGCATCGAGCCGCACGGACCGGTTCATTTCACCGCAGAAATTGGAGAACGTTCCGGAAAAAGTGAAATTCAAATTTCAAACCAAACATCCGGCTGGTGTCATGATGTTTGGCTTGGTGGCGTCCAATGGTTTGAAAATGCCGCCTGTTTTCATTGATGCTGGAGTTAAAATCAATACCGAAGTGTATATCGGTATTTTAAAGGACCAAGTGCTTCCCTGGGTGAAGGCCAGCTCCCTAGCAGTCCAGATCTTAATCAGTTGGATTATTCGATTTGGGCACATGTTGAAGCACGAGCCTGCAAAACATCACACCCTAGTGTGAAAACCCTGAAGTCAACCATAACACGCACATGTTTTTCAGTGCTAGAATCTTTGTTTTTATTGTGATTCGCTATGTTATTTTGACAGATTTTATGAGGGGTTGTTCGCTGTGAGTTTTGTTTTAGGAGTGCTTCATTAAGCTTTGCACCGATGTGATAGTACTTCTTGAGCCAAAAACTATATCTATTTTCTTCTTGACTATTCAGCCCCTGCTTTCACTGCCATTCAGCAGTATTATGGATTAGATCAACCTGCAACCATACTTTACGTACGTATTACGTATTATTGCAAAACGTACGTATTATTACAAAACGTATTTGAATGCGCTTGAATCTGAAAGTTAAAAGGTAATATCTTCTTTTCAACTCTAACAGGCCATTTCAAGTACGCAAGCAACTATTTTCGTTTACTTTAAGCTCCACTTTAACATGTGTTCAATTCGGTAGAGGTCTACGCAAAATGGATAATGGAGAGACTTAAGGGGTATGCAGGAGATGCTGGTTATCATCAAGTAGCGTTCATTAGAAATAGATCTACAGACGATCACATGTTTCATGCCAAGAGATGTTCAGAAGAAAGATGGAATGGTGAGGAAACAAAAATTCTAGCAGCGATAGATTAAAACAATCGTTTGACAATGTAAGATTAGACTCGATCCCTTAAGTGCTTCAGAAACTTTCAGTACCAGAACACGTAAGAAACGGAGTAAAGCAAGCACTTAATGCAGAAAGAACATGTATATTGAATGGAAAATACCCAAAGAAATGACCAAAATGATAGGTATAAAACAAGGATGTCCAATATCATCATAAATATTCATACATATGATTCAAGAGGTGTTAAGAGAAGTGAAAACTAAATATCCCAGAGTAAATTTGTTAGAAGAACATAATGATAATCTACCGGTAATATTAGTATTGGCAGATGATATTTTAATCATAGTACAAATACTAAAAGGGGAATAGATAGAATTAGAGAAAATAGAGCTAAAGAGGAATATGATATGGTAAACAATAATAAATACTTTGGAACATATCTATCAAATACATTCAACAGACCAGAAACAGCCAGAAATTGATTTAGATTAGCAGTAAAGAGTAGCAAAGTAATGACAGAATTTATGAAGAGATATAAACCACCATGGAGCCTAACAAAATTAATGTTTAAAACAGTCATTTCTCCTGGGCAGCCCTAAGTTTGCACCTTTAAACTGAAGGAATGATCCTTGAAGAATTGAAATTCGTTCCATAAAAAACGTTTCTATGACCCATAGGGCTCTGGTGAAAATCTATAAAAAAATGAAAATGATCCATAAAATACAGCAATGTGACCCATACTTTATGTAAGTTTTAGTAATAATATATCAAAAATATACCGTTGTATATCTAGGGTATGGTCGATAAAATTGTATGGATTATCCATAAACATATTGCAAATGTTCCATAAAAGATTCAATGTAATTCCTTAAACTTGTAAAATTGATCCTTTGAATGTAACGTTTGCGAACTAAAATATATGCACATGATAAGTTATTGAAAATATTCCATAAATAAATCGCCAATAATCCATAATAGGTTTGGAAATGAACCATTAACCCACCATGACCATTACATATGGTTCATAGCATATCCATGTTGTGCATATAAAATAATATGTAATGATGTGGGTTTAATTTTTTTTTAAATTTTAACTACGAGAAAATCGATCTTTGACTGCGCTACTACTCAAATTTATTAACATGTCCGTTCCTTTATATATGCGGCCTAAATATTGCTGTAAGAGAAGGATCACTTTGCAGACGATTTTAAATTTTCAGAAAGCTGACTTACTTTTGCGATCTCACGTTCTTTTACGACCGCAACTATAACACATGTTTCCCAATAAATTTGGTAAAGAGCACTCGTGCACTTAAAGAACTACGGCAGCCGTATGTTTGCACCTTTGAAACTGAAGAAATGATCCATGAAAAATTGATGATCATTCGATAAAAAACGCATTCTTGACCCAAAAAATAAAATAGAAATGATTCCTAAAATTCATCAATTTGATCCATACTTTTAACCAAATCTAGCAATATCATTTTCATCTTTTATTATTATTTTATTATATTAACCGTTATATATCAAGGGAATGATATATAAAATTGTTCGGATTTCCCATTAACATGTTGCAAATGATACCTAAAAGGTTCAATAACTTCCAAAATTGATCCACAGAATGTAACATTTCTGCACTAACATAGTGCATATCATCCATACATTATTGTAAATATTCCATGAATAAATGGCCAATGATCTCTAATAGTTTGTATAACAAATCATAATCTTCAAAAAATGATTCATAACAAACCAATTTTGTGGACTTAACATTATTTGATCTCCCCGCAACTGCGACACATGTTTGTAAAGAAATTTGGTAAAGAGCTCTCCTGCACATAAAGAAGTACAGGTCAAATTTAAGACTTGATTAAACTGTTGTTTCAGAAAATTTGATTTAAATTATGCCGGGCAGACCCTTGCTTAAAAAACCATCCTCCGTTTGCATTATACCGGGCTAATGCTTGAATCAGCCGTTTGCCGTCTAATCTACGCTATCTTAACACTTCGGATGTCGGAAACATTGACCGTTTAGTTCTTCAATCCTCAATACAGCTACGAAAAAACTCCGTAATCCTTCTTTAGCAGTAATATTTTATCCGGATACCTGAAAGAACGGACATGTAACTAAATCTGAGTAGTAACGCAGTTAGGGATCAATTTTACAAACTTTATGGATCAAAATATGAAAAAAGTGCCCCAACCTGGAAAAATGCAGGCATAATCTATAGATCATACAATATGGTTAAGAAAACAAAGCTGATTTACTATGTATCATTTTTATAAGCTTATGGTTCATTATTCATCACTTTATGGATCATTGGCAATTTATTTATGGAAAATTTCAAATACTTTATGGAACATGCGAATATATTTTATTGTACAAAGGTTACATTCTATGGATCAATTTTACAAGTTGAAGAAACTTTTATGGATCATTTGCAATATGTTTATGAGTAATGCGTGCAATTTTAACGATCATGCCCTGAAATTAGGCGACAAGGTAATTAGAACCACCCAGTTTGGTATAACAAAGAAATAAAAAATTTAAAAAATCGGAAGCAAAAGGCCCCCAAAATGTATAAAAGAGATGGTAACAGTAATAATCTGACATACTATTTGAAGGTTTGCGATGAACTGAATCTAGCTTTTAGTAATGCATATGATGAGCATAATTCAAAAACCGAACTTGAAATTAAGTCTTGTCCAAAAAAATTCTTCAATTATGTTAAAACTAAGCTGAAATCTGACAATTTCCCATCTAGAATGAATCTTAACTCAAATGTTGGTGATAACGCGGAAGAAATTTGCAATCTATTTGCAACATTCTTCCAAGAAATCTATACCACGTTTGATGAAGAAGATCGCGATTATGAATATTTCAATTTCTTCCCAGAATTTTCAAGGGACATTGGAGTTAGTCAAGTCAAATTTCAAGACATCTTGGAAGGTTTGAATAAATTAGACGTTTCCAAAGGTTCTGGCCCTGATGGAATACCACCCGTATTTATGAAGAACTTAGCATTAGAACTTACAGCACCTTTATTTTGGTTTTTTAATATGTCACTGGAATTTGGGATCTTCCCCAAACTTTGGAAAAGTTCCTATCTAGTACCTATTTTTAAAAGTGGAAAAAAATCGGACATTTGTAACTATCGTGGAATTGCCATTATTTCCTGCATTCCTAAACGTTTTGAAGCAATTATCAATGAAAATTTGTTTTCTCAAATCAAAAACAGACTGACTAACAAGCAACATGGATTCTTCAAAGGACAAATCAACAAATTTATTGGAATTCGTCAACTACTCACTGATAGCAATGGGCAATGGCAACCATGTAGAATCTCTTTATACAGACTTAAGCAAGGCTTTTGATCGCATTGACATACCCATGCTTCTATTCAAATTGCGAAAAATGGGAATTGAGGCAGGAATCCTCAGATGGCTCGAATCCTATCTTACTAACCGTCAACAAATAGTTAGATTCAAAGGGAAGACATCAAATCCTATTAAGGTCACTTCTGGAGTCCCCCAAGGCTCTCACCTAGGTCCCCTTTTATTCATTTTGTTTGTAAATGACATTTCCTTTATTCTCAAAAACATTAAATTTCTTATTTACGCTGATGACATGAAACTATTTTTAGAAATAAGAAACAAAGAAGATATCATGACATTCCAGAAAGAAATAAATGATTTCTATATTTGGTGCAACCAAAGTCTTTTACAGCTGAACGTAAAAAATGTAATTTGATAGTTTTTAGTAGGAAACGAAACACCCCAGACATAACTCTCATTCTAGGGAATCAGCCAGTTGAAAAATGTAAAAGAACAAGGGATTTAGGAGTTATCTTGGACTCGAAACTAACTTACATTGAACATTACAATACTATCATCAACAGAGCAAATAATATGCTTGGATTTATAAAACGTTTTTGTTACAATTTTCATGATCCGTACTCAATAAAAACATTGTACATTGCATATGTGAGGTCAATACTGGAATATTGTAGCGTTGTTTGGTCACCATTTTCAGCCACCCATGAAGAACGACTAGAATCGGTACAGAAGCAATTTTTACTGTATGCACTTCGTAAATTAGGTTGGACAAGGTTTCCGCTTCCATCTTATAAAGCCCGCTGCATGCTCATCAGCATCCAATCATTAAAAGAGCGCCGTGAATTTGCATTAGTATCATTCGTAAATGACATTGTTTCGAAACGCGTTGATTCTGCAGAACTTTTGTCAAAACTTAATTTTTACATACCGTGACGGCAACTACGAAATAGAAATATATTTACTACAAGCCATCATCTTACAAATTACGCCAAATGTGTACCTCTGAATCAGATGATGGCAACTTACAATAAGCATGGAGAAAATGTAGACTTTACTATGACCAAAACAAAACTAAAACAATACTTCAATTCAATTAGATAATGACGAACGATTCCAAACATTGAAAATGTAAATCTGATGTGTTAGTTTTCTAAGGCGTACTGTATATATAAGTGAAACATAAAATGTAAGCACTATTGTAACAAAACGGTCTACTATTGATTGACGACAAATAAATAAAAAATATAAAACGGTACATTTTTGACATTTTATTGCTATTATTTTATAAAGTATGGATCAGAGTGATGAATTTTATGGATCATTTTAATTTTTTTATGGATATTCACCAGAGTCTTATGTGTCAAGAAAGCGTTTTTCATGGCGCGATTTTCATTTTTTTATGGATTGTTTATTTCTTTTTATATGCAAAAGTACGTTTGCCATTTCTCGTGCTATGTACGGCCTTAGAGCATCAGCGTTAGTAAAAAGAAATAGAAGGTCACTAACTAGATATGAAATGCAAATCCTAAAAGAAATGTTTAAATATAGGAGAGACCGCAAGGAAGTTTAACAGTATCAAGGTTATTAGATGGTAAGACTGCAGATAAAAAACTTAGAGTAATGAGAATAAGCTATTGAGGACACCCACAGGGAAGAACCGATGGCCACCCACTAAAAATAGCAGAAAAGATTAGGTGTAACAATAAGAAAAGAGGTAGACCTGCAAAAACATGGAACGGTTCAATTAAGGAAGACAAAAGCAAGCTACCAAATATAAAATAAGAGGAATGGAGTAGAATTGTGAAAGATAAAGATAACTTAAAAAAAACAGACTGAGGATATTTATAAAATAATTGGTAGTAATAAATAATCAGAGTCAGGAGTAGAAGACTAAAAGACGAAGTGTAAAAGATGAAAACTTAGGAAACAAGTTGATTTAAAAAAAAAAAGAATACTAACGTTCACACGATCATAATAAATAGAGCAGGAAAATAAATGGCCATTCCTCTATGTACTATAACATGAAACAATGTCATTGGGCACATGAAACATCACCACAATTCTATTATTGCAAAGACCGTGAATATGGCAAAATCTACAGTGAGTGACGCAAGAAAACAATACCAACAGCTTGGAATGCTAGATGACCGCGTAGGGAGAAGAAAAAAGTGCACCGTTCGGACTCCACAAATGCGCGGATTATCCGGCGACGAATCAAGCAAAATTCTTCGATTTCCATCCGAAAGTTGGCGAAATCACTGAAAATTTCTAAATTTTATGTTGGAGCCATAGTTCACGACGATTTGAGGCTTCATTCATATAAACTATGCAAGATTCACTACTTGAATGACACCATGAAAGCAAACCGGTCGAGAAAAGCTAAAGTTCTCCTGAACCACTTATCCGAGTGCCGCTATCGGTCAGTGCTGTTCACCGATGAAAAAGCTTTCACAATCGAGCAGCATCACAACCACCAAAATGAGCGGCAGTTGCTTCCTGGTGCTTTCATAGTGGAAGTATTTCAAGGAGTCATCATCCCGCTTCTGTCATGGTTTAGGCTGGAATAACTTAGCGTCTCCACCTCATTCCGGTAAAACCCCTTTGATCTTCATCGACAATGGGGTGAAAGTGAATCAAGCGGTATATCAGAAGCTACTTACTGACACAGTAGCTTCTTGGGCATCGCAGCATTTCGACAAAAATGAATGGATTTTTCAACAAGACTGGGCGCCGGCTCATGGAGCAAAAAAAAAATACTATCAGTCTTTGCGAACGCAGTTTCCCAAGCTTTTTAACGAAAAAAGAACCCAATTTTAATCCGATGGACTATTCGGTATGGTCCATCCTGGAGTCAAGAGCCTGCAGTATACCACATAAATCACTAGAATATCTAAAATCGTCTCTTTTAAAGGTTTGGCAACAAATATCTGAACTCGCGTCCATCGTGGATAAATTCCCGAAACGTTTGAAGGCGTGCATCTCAGCACAAGGCGGCCATTTTGAAATGAACAAATAAAACTTGTTATTTGCAAACATCTTGCTGTAACAAACAATACATATTGATTTTTTTGTTTGATTAAAAAAAACTATAAGAGATAGTTTTAACACCATTTTGTTGTATGGATAATATTTGGACGAATAATATGTGTACGTTAAAAGTGCAGAAGGCTCCAAATCGTGACGAACGGTTAAATACGGTGCGAAAGTCATGCGCCCGGAACCTGTACACCGATGCCTCATTGTCTCATCATGGAAGATGAGACTTACGTCAAGGTGGACTTCCGGCAGCTTCCGGGGCTACTGTTCTTCACCACCCAGCACAAGTTTGATGTTCTGGAGGAAGTAAGAATGCAGAAACTTTTAAAATTTGCCCATAAATTCATGATTTGGCAAGCGATCTGTTCATGTGACAAACGGAGTGCGCCGTTTGTGACTACCGGGACTGTAAACGGGAAGATCTACCTCAAGGAGTGTCTACAGAAGCGTCTGCTTCCTCTGTTGAAGCAACACGAGGGCCCTACGATCTTCTGGCCAAATTTTCTCCTGGAGTGGTACAAAGCCAACGAGGTCACTTTCGTAGCCATGGACAAACACCCCCCCCCCCCTCCCCGGCCCCAACGCACCGGAACTAAGGTCCATCGAAAAATACCGGGCTATTATGAAGCAGGCACTACGGAAGCATCCCAAGAAGGTCAAATCTGAGAAAGACATGAAGAAAAAGTGAGTTTCCGTACAGAAGAAGCAGCAGCCAGATGCAATTTGATGTGGGACACCCTTTAATTGCGGTACGCAATTGCTACTTATTTTCTGTAGTTGCATATTGAGCCTCCATAAGCAAATGTAGGAATCTTATGCATGTACCAGCACTTTGTTCCAATAAGTGCTCAGATTAGACAGTTGAAGAAAATCCATTCTAGTTTTCTATCTGTATTGAATTGCTAATATTTGGGTTCTCTATCGTAAAAACAGTCCATTATCAATATTGATACACTTTCATACGGTGCTGAAAATCCAATCAGAATCAGAGTGAAATACTAACGGACAACCCGAACCCCCACTGAATCCACAAACGTGCTTCCTTTCATCACTATTCCCCAGTTCAACCACATCCAAGCCAACCGCACCTTCCACAGCTCGCTTAAATCGAATCTTAAAACTCATAAATCAAACGGCCAAATCAAAACCTGCTCACACCTCGTTCGTCGAAATTGTGAAGCATCCGCGGAATTTATGTGTAAAAGTGCGACCATGCATGTAGCAATTCACGCCTCGCGCGTCACGTTTGTGAAAATAATCTAAACGTTTCGTGATAATAGCAGTAAGCTCCTCCTCCCCTACTTCCCACTTTTCACTGTGAAAATCGCATAAAAGCCACTTGCTTCCGATTTGCTTTGTATTGTAGGTACGTCGAAAACCCGATAAAACCCAACTGACTAACTGTGCGCCCCGGCTCACTATCTGTTCCGGGTCCTGTTAGGGTTGATTGCTTTTTTCGCCTTGAATTGCTACTCTGCAGCTCGAACATAAACCTCACGAGCAACCCTAAAACAGGTGTCCTATTTTCCTCGCACGGAATGCGAATAGGAAATTGGGAAACACCGTGTTTCGCAATCCATTTTTGACCTCTTTGAGTTTGTTGGGAATTTCACTTTTGGCTGCGAGGAAGACAAACTAGAGTTCCGGCACACCCACATGTGACTCCATTCACACATTAAACGAATGGGTTGAATCCTGCCTTTCAATCAACACATGTAGGTAGGTAGGAAGGCAGAAGTTCGATGCCACCCGAATGCGAACTCAGTCAATAAGGGTTGATAATGGTTCAACGAGAAGGAGGTGAGCCGTGCTTTGGGGAAAAGTCAGACAGCGCCACGCCACAATGGCATCCTTTCAGGATATAAAGTTGTGTTTTGCTTGTACCTATTTGGGGGACAGTAGATATAATGGGAAGGTGAATGTGGCGAGACAAGTTTTTACTTCTACCGATTTTTGGAAGGAAAATTGATTGAATTTAGATAATGGCTTTAACGTGCACGTCGTCTGCTGATTGGTATGAAAGTTGTTGTAGCATAAAATGGGAGTCAGTAAAATAATAGGTTCATATTTTTATACAATTGGTTAATTTATTGACGATTCATTATTACAGAAAAAAAACATCACTAGTTCTCAGAGTGGCACTTTCAAGAACTTGATCTACGCGATCGATAACTGCGACTGGAAGAGCGGGATCGTGATGTGGAGTGACGATGACTGTACGCAGATCTGGATTTCGATCTAGAGTCTCGTGATCTACTGCGTGATCCTGACCACGACCTAGAACTATGACAGCTAGTCCTACGATCCTCTACCAACCGGATGAGTCTTCCGTTCAGCTCCGTATGATCAAACATTTTGATAGCCCGCTTCATGTCATACTTGTTGGCGAATTCCACCACGCCTTCGTACTTCTGGTCTCTATGAGCATCCACAAAGATTACCTCACCCGCTTTGCGCATGTAGTCCTTCAGATCCCGCCAATTGATCCGGGATGATAGGTTCTCCACAATCACCCGATGGCCAGATCTCGTTGGTGAACGGTACTGCGAAACTTTTCTCCGCTTCCTAGTTGGCTCGATAACCACTCGTTGACCAAGGAGTTTCTCCCCGTTCATTTCGTAAATTGCATCTTCTGCATCCCGATAGTCCTCGAACTCGACAAACCCGAAGCCTTTCTTTAGAATAATGTCGTTAATTCTGCCAAATCCTTTGAAGAACCGTTCAACATCCCGTTCCCGAGCGTCAATCGGTAGTTTTCCAAGGTAGACTCGAGTTCCCATATCGGAATTGCACTTTCACTTGAGGTTTACTGCACTGGTACTAGATCACTTTTGATTGCTTTGTGTGCTGGGAAGCAGCAATTTGTAATGGCGATAGGTACCTTGACACGTTTCTACCGAACAATATGCATGCTGTTTCAACGCAGGTATGAATGCGCAGTGTTGTCGAACGATGAATACAAATATACCCATTGTCAGCTCATTGCTGATTGATGTTGCAAATTAGTACCAACCATCCTATCGAAAAATAGTAATTGTAATTTGCTAACCATACATTTATCCATCCTAGTCAGCAACAATCAAATACCAACCCGTAGAATTCTGAGAAGGCGCTGGAGATACATCCTTTCACGTTAAATTTATCGTCCTTTGCCTTTGTAACAGGAACGATGCAGGTAGCGATTTGATTTTAGCATTTTACAAGTGCAGCAGTTGTGTTCCACATTAATTCCTGTTTTTATTTCTACAAAGCTCGGTCCCGACCTGCATTGTTGACTGCTGCACAACTTCCGCCCTGCACGGTAGTTGTAGCGTGTAAAACAACGGTGGACGGTCGTCCGAAGCTCCTTCCTATTCCTAGCTGCATTCAGAGCATAGAGGTTTTGCCTCTTTGGGTTGACCAACCGAAAGGGGCCATAACTGGGTGATGTTTGCGTTCTCGAATTTAGTCGCAACCCAACGTGTTTATGCGCCACAAAGGGACACTTGGAGGTGGACTAATCTGTTATTACCGTCGCACCTTTTGCAGTCTGGAAGTGAACAATATTCATGGTGGTGCATTTATGCTTCGGTCAGCAATGTCACGTGCAGGATGTTTTTTGAGTTCTTTATTTTTCGCGCCCTGCGAATAAAAGTTTCATCAGTTCACAAACTTTCACTATCAGTGCTGTGAAAAATCATTTCAATTTCATGCGACTTATTCACCGATAACTCGTTCCAGACGCTGATTTTCAATATGTAAGATGATTGTGCTTGATTATTTGCATAAATTGTTCCTCACAACATAATGCTCTTAAGGTGAATTGCTGCTCCGTGTATTTTTTCCTATCTTCTATCTCCTTCTCTTTCTCTCTCTCTCTCTCTCTCTCTCTCTCTCTCTCTCTCGCAAATTTACTTCGCTATTTCAAATTGATAAATCTCGATAGTTAGTGAATGAACATCGTATCGAACTACATCAGATTGCTCACAGCAAGTAAACATACAAAGCATACAGTTTCTGAGTTATATCAGTTCTAAATTTTTAGGTTATGACTTCCGTCGAGAATGCTTCAGCGTAAGCCCTTAATCTAACATTTACGACGAAACAGTGGAATATCGGAATATGTAAATTATAATCACCAATATCATTTGAATATTACAGTGAATATTACAGACGGCAAACGTACTTTTGCATATAAAAAGTAATTAATGATCCATAAAAAAATGAAAATAGTGTCATGAAAAACGCATGCTTGACCCGTAAGACTCTGGTGAAAATCCATTAAAAAAGTTGAAAAGATCCATAAAATTCATCACTCTGATCCATACTTTATATAATTGTGGTGAGTTGTGAAATATGACAGCTGGAACCAAGGGGTTTCTAACAAGTTTTGAAGTGACAAGTAATCAGAGATTACTTTTAATTCCGCAAAGTAATCATATAACCATAGGTTATCACAATAATCAGGAGTAATCATAAGTATTCATAAGAAATCTTTGATAATCATTAGTAATCATAAATAATTAATGCTTATCATACCAGTAAACGATTAGAAACTGAATTAGATTAGATAAGGTTAGATATCTTTATTATTGAGCTTTTCAGAAAGAAATTGAATTTAACGAATTTGCCCGGAGAACGCAAACAAAGATATCGTGTAAAATTGTGTCTCCTGAATTTGACACATACGCAATTTGACGAAAGATGTGTTTGATTGGACTTATTTTCTCATCTCTTTCAACTCATTCTTATGTGCTAAAGGACGCTTGCATGTATCGGTCTCAGGGGACAGAAATTTACATGACATTTTGGTAGTGTGTACACAATCATCATCATCAACAACAAGGCTTATGTCAGGATTGCATGGGGATCAGTATAGTCACGACCAAAGCGTCTAGTGAGTGCGAAAAGTTTCAACACTTCCTTCACAACTCTGTTGATATGGCCATTGAATGTTAGCGATAAATCCATCGTTGAGTAATGTTAAACATTTAAAAAAAATCATAAACATAGCCATAGGGGCTTATTACGGTTTTCACTTTAACGAAGTGAAAACAAAAAGCCTTATTACGAATGTCACTCAAGTGAAAAAATATGAAAGAGTTCATCCGAGATAACGATTCGAATGAACTTGGTGTTATATTATGGTTGCCACGGCACCATCACGCCACCAAAGAAAATCACGCAAACCGTGGATTTTTCTGAGGGCTACTATGATTCTCCTTTCACTATCACTTTAACCACGCGGAGTTCATTTTGATCGCGGTGATACAAGTAATAGCATAAAAAAGTGAGGTGATGTGTGACTGAAGTGAAAGTGAAAGTGAAGATGACAACCGTAATAAACCCCTTAGATTTTTTTATATTTATTCAAAAGGGCGATGTTATTGAGAGTCTTAAACTATGTTGATCATCGATTAAGTTTCCTCTTGCTGCAACTACGGCCTCCACACGCTTCCGGAATGCACGGCAGGGTCTTATAACGTAACTTGGATTAATTTCTCTCCAAGTACGGGCCAATGTTTGTCTGGGGCTTGCTGTACTCGAGTGGCGTAATGTAATCCGTCGAAGCAAGAAGAGCATCGTATCAAAATTTTGCACGCGCATAAGCAAAAATCAAATCAGTTCCCGCCAAAATATTAGATTTGGCAGGCGATTTGTACCTGTGGGCTAAAAAGCGAAAGTTTCGTGACAACTGGTACTGTCAAACAAGATATTTATGTAAAGGAATGCTTGCATAAACGCTTATTGCCTTTCTTGAAAGAAAAAAAAGTTGTTCCGTGCTGTTTTGGCCAGACCTCGCTTCTTGCCACAACGGAAAAATGGCTCAGGAATGGTATTCCGCCAATAGTGTGCAAATCGTACCCAAGGAGAAAAACCCTCCAAACTCGCCGGAACTACATTTGAAAATATTGGGCAATCGAAAAGAGAAACCGAGGACAGATTTTCAATGGCCCATTCACATTTTTGCTAACAATTGTGCGACAATACAATAGCCAGCAATACAAGCGTCACATTAGCAAGTTATTATTTCCTAATGACTGGCAAGTGAACATGCTAGTTAATGCATTTTCGGCACACATTAGCGATGATGTGCACCCGGCTTCATACCAGTCAAAGTTGCGCCGTACTTAAAGATAGCTGCCAACTGGATCACATATATTTCGCTCCCCGTGGTTGTGCCAACCGGCTGGCTATAAATTTTCCACTGGCTTGGTCAACCGACTGCTTGCTAGTTAATTGCTAGCAAAAGCTAGCTGAGTCATCAGCTACCTGTCCAACGGTTGCTCACCAGTGCACCCTCCAGAGGGTGATTCGATATTTCTGCATTGTGAGCATCTACCACTATTAATGCACGAAGCCACGATTTGAATCCCTATTCTTTTGTTTACAGTGTCTCAACTAAGTTCAAACACTTACGTCACTTAGCCCACTTAGTAAAACTTCAACAACAAAGTTAGATTAAAACCAACCAAACCAACAGTGCCAACAATCAACAGGACGTAAAATCACATCCATCAGGTTTCGCTACAACCCATCCGAGGATGGCTCGGGAGAACCTGCTCGCTTCGATCCGCTTCTCGTAAACCGGAGAGCAACTTTCAAGTGATCTAATTACGTTCTGTTTATGTTTCCGACCGGAGCAATTTCGTTTCCCCAACCCGCCATCACAGCAACCCTCTTTCTTTCCTTTCTCCACATCCATTCATTTTCCTTTTTCACATCTCTATTTCTCTCTATATCTACTTTTATTACCACCTCCCACTCCTTTCTTTTCACTCATTCCCTTATCATCTTTTTTCTTATTCTCCCCATTTCACATTATCTACACTCTTATTCCACCTCCCTTACATCCTTCCCACTTTATCACCCTCTTATTTATTACACTTTTTCCATCCAATATTTCTCTACCTCCACATCTATATATCTTCATTCTTCTTCCATTCTATTCATCCTTTAAACTTCATTATACTTCCCACCTATAAAATATCTCATATCACTTTTTTCTTTTAAGTTTTTTCACTCTTCCACTTTTCCTCCATTTTACACATTATATATATATATATATATATATATATATATATATATATATATATATATATATATATATATATATATATATATATATATATATATATATATATATATATATATATATATAAATATATATATATATATATATATATATATATATATATATATATATATATATATATATATATATATATATATATATATATATATATATATATATATATATATATATATATATATATACAACAACTTCCTAAAAAAAATTATCTCTCTCATTTTTATTTCTTTTCCACTTTAGACCCTTTTCTTTTTTTCAAAAATCGTGATTTTTCAAAATCTTCAATTTTCAAAAATTTATAACTCCTAAACTGTTTAACCGATTTTAGTCATTTTTGGCCATTGTATTGGTTTTTTTTTTGAATTTCCAAGCAAAAATACGAAACCTTTGAATATATCAATTTTTGTATGAAAAAAATACAAAACAAATAGTTTTTCTTGAATTTGACTGCGAGGGGCCTCAACGACTCCTTGTTTTAGTATTTTTTAAATGAAAGAGCATTCAATTTTACATAACATATCAAAAAATTGGAGATGTTCTGCGTGTCGTTTTGGAGATACAATTTTTTAAATAATAAATCATTACTCTTCATTTTATACATCACCCGCCTGTAGAAACGATGAAGATGCATGGTAGATTACCATGCGTCTCCATCCAATCAAACCTATGACTAATGAAATCTATGAGTAGGTCACAGAATGTCAAGTAAATATTATATAATAAATAATATTTACTTGACATAATTATATAATATTATAGCAACTAAGACTAATGAGACTTTAGGTAGATATTGACAATTTGATTACCTAACATTCTTTTCGTTACACAGAGGGGCATTGGTATTATTATTTAAAAGAAGAACCGTTGATACGTATTGACTACCTACTGTAGATGTAGAATATTTATCGACCTGTGAGATTGAATTGAATTGTTTCTCGGCTGTAGCGATCAGGTCTACTCGCTGACGGGAGGGAGTAGAGTGGAATTTCTAAAGCGGAGAAGCAGCAGAGTGAACAACATCTCTTTCATTTCATACTCGTCGCTCGCTTGCGTTATCTGTTATTCTGTTGCTTTCTCGCTTTAGAAATTCCGCTCTACTCGCTCCCGTCTGCAAATAGACCTGATCGCTATAGCCGAGAAACAATTCAATACCTATTGTAGTCTAGGCTGCAGTTCACTTCACTTGATCGTAGGTACAATATAAACATCATATAAAACACGGAAATTTATGTAAGAAGTTACCAGTTGAAAACAAAGTATCATATCAGAACAGTTATATCAAAGAATATCGTAAAATGAAACGTAAGTGTTCAATTTGTAGTGTTTGGGTGTTGAGTTCGTGTTCCAGAAAAATCAACGCAAAATTGTACGACCATGCTGTGGAAAAAAAGGTTAAAATTGATGAGAGTAGCTCTTTCATTTGTCAAAGTTGCTACAAGAAATTGTATAAGCACATTGATACCATGACCGAAGAACCCATTACAGGACCATCCAGTATAGGCACTACAGGTATGTTATATAAAAGTTCATATAATTCTGTTTTAATTTGAATTCTTCTCTTGCAATTGTTACTGGAACATTTTTATTTTTACATTCTTTTAGAATCGTGCGAAGCAACCAGTCACGAAACAATTGCCCTTGCAGGACCGTCCGGCATTGTTCCTTTTCCCTACCAAAGTAAATAATAAAATAGAAATTATTTGCATGATTTCCAATCAATCAATTTTTAATCAATAATTTGTTATATTTATTTACAGGCTCATTGGAAACAACCAGCTATGAATCGATCGGTACCACCAATAACACGTTTTTGTCTGACGATAATGAAATGCTAACACAGCTTAAGGATAAATTTAAGGAAACAAAAGATAGCAATGAGCGGTATAGGATTTTAACCACACTGCCCAAAAGTTGGTCTACATATAGGATTATGCAAGAGTTTGATGTTTCCCAATATATGGCCAACCAAGTGAAAGTATTACAACAACAGGAGGGAATAATGTCAGTGCCTAAAAAGAGGATTAGTAGAGCTTCGTTAGGAGAGGAAACGCTAATGCGTGTTCGTAATTTTTATAATAGCGACGATATAAGTCGTGTGTGCCCGGGAAAAAGGGATTATTTGATATCCAACAATGAAGAAGGTAGGATCTACATACAAAGAAGGTTAGTTTTATGCAATTTGCAAGAGGCGTACTCCATATTTAAAAATACTCATCCTGATATTAAGATTGGATTTTCGATGTTCGCCAGTAACCGTCCAAAACACTGCATTTTGGCAGGAACAAGTGGCACGCATACGGTGTGCGTTTGCATTTACCACCAAAACGTTAAATTGATTTTTAAAACACTCCAAAGTAAACAATTACTTCCAGATGGTGTTCAGTCCTACCATGATATGTTTTCAAAAATAATTTGTCAAAATCCAAATGAGCATTGCTGGCAGCAATGTTGCGAAAATTGTCCGGGAATGCAAATTTTGGCGGTAGAACTTATGACCATTCTTAATAACGGTCACGTTGAATCATTACAATTTAAACAATGGCGTCAAGCAGAAAGATGCAGTTTGGACTTAGTTGAAATGGACACACAAGAATTTATTGATACTTTTTTAGAAAAATTACTCAATTTATTGCCACATAACTTTACAGCTGAGCGACAGGCAAACTATTTAAAACACGTGAAAAACAATTTAAAAGCTACTGAGTGTATCATAATCTGTGATTTTTCGGAGAATTATTCATTCGTTGTGCAGGATGCAGTTCAAGGCTTTCATTGGACAAACGCTCAATGTACTATTCACCCTTGTGCTATTTATTTTAAAGATGAAGAATCAAATGATTTGAAGTTTACCAGTTTTATTGCAATTGCTGATTTCACTAAACATAATCATGTCGCAGTGCGTCTTTTTTTGACTCAATGCATAGCGTTCATAAAAAGTAAGTTATCAGGTCAGAGAAAATTTATTTCTTCTCAGATGGATCTGGAAGCCAATACAAAAATAAAATGACCGCTTTTAATTTGTGCAACATGCAAAAAGATTTTGGCATAGATGCCGAGTGGAATTTTTTCGCTACTTGTCATGGAAAGGGCCCTTGTGATGCTTTGGGAGGCGTATTGAAACGAAATGCTGCGAAAGCCAGTTTGCAAAATCATCACATAACAACGGCCGAAGAACTTTATTCATGGGCTATTTCTAAGCCAGACTCGAAAATACACTATCAATTTTTTTCGGAATCCGACTATAATAAAATGGAAAGAAAATTAAAAAATCGTTACACACGTGTGAAGCAAATTTCAGGGACTCAGTCATTCCATAGTTTTAAGCTTCAAAACGAAGAGTATATTATTGTGAAACAAAATTCATTTTCAACGGAAGAAAAATGTATAAAATTGTTATGAAAAAACTTAATAAATAAAAATTAATGTATAAAAGTGTTTTTCTTATTTTTTAACATGTTCATCATGTCGCGCGGCTTTAAAGTGTTTTTTTCTTGGAACTTACACTAAGCAAAAATATTTGAAATTTTAAAGCCTTATTTATTTGAAAAGGTAATCGTCAAAAAATAGCAATTGGTCTGTGTGGTTAACGGAAAGCCTTAAAGACTGATTCGAATGTTATACTAAGTTTGTAAGTAACTCATAGATTTCATTAGTCATAGGTTTGATTGGATGGAGACGCATGGTAATCTACCATGCATCTTCATCGTTTCTACAGGCGGGTGATGTATAAAATGAAGAGTAATGATTTATTATTTAAAAAATTGTATCTCCAAAACGACACGCAGAACATCTCCAATTTTTTGATATGTTATGTAAAATTGAATGCTCTTTCATTTAAAAATACTAAAACAAGGAGTCGTTGAGGCCCCTCGCAGTCAAATTCAAGAAAAACTATTTGTTTTGTATTTTTTTCATACAAAAATTGATATATTCAAAGGTTTCGTATTTTTGCTTGGAAATTCAAAAAAATACCAATACAATGGCCAAAAATGACTAAAATCGGTTAAACGGTTTAGGAGTTATAAATTTTTGAAAATTGAAGATTTTGAAAAATCACGATTTTTTGGACCAGTCTAACGCAGAAAGGTCCAGTCTAATTACGAAATAAAAAAATACGGGTCTAATATTTTTCGATGTTGAACAATCCTACCGAATATTATAAAATTCTGAGAGATCGTATAACTTTTTTTCATGGAATTGCTGTATATATATATATATATATATATATATATATATATATATATATATATATATATATATATATATATATATATATATATATATATATATATATATATTTTCGGCCTCACTAAAGAATCTATCTTTTCGGTTCAGAAAAAATAGTAGTACGTGACGCGTGTTAGTTTTCCATGTTAAGAGGTAGCAATTTGATCTAAAAGGGAAAATTAAAACCTTATTTTTCCTAATTTGTGTCTTTTGTTTAAATTTACTGGCAGTGTAAGAACTCGTATGTAAAATAAAAGTACGTGCTGTTTAAAAAATATGAAAATTTGTAAATCGTGAGTTGTGGAAAGAAGAAAATAATAACTTTGATTTTCTATTCCAGTTACCTAAGTCTTTCAAAAAAAAAAACGCCAACTTGCAAACGGTGCGCAACATCCTTGCCAGGGAAGTATACAAGTTGTACAAAGCCAGTAAACACACGAACCGGCACATGAAGCAGTATTCCTTGGCCAAAAAGTGTGCCAGGCTCTTGTACGACCGTGCTTTGACGAAACACAAAGGCTGCACTTTGATCGATGACGAAACATACGTCAAACTCGATTTTTAGCAGCATCCCGGTCAACAATTATGCATCGTGACTGGACGTGGGGATGTGCCGGGAAGAGTCAAGTTCGTGTTTGCCGACAAGTTCGCAAAGAAGGCCATGATTTGGCAAGCGATTTGCAATTGTGGCCTGAAAACGGAACCATTCGTCACATCCTCAACGATGACATCCCAAGTCTACATCGAAGAATGCCTGAAAAAGAGTGTATTGCCGTTCATCCGCAAGCATCAATTAGCTTTCACTTGTTTCGTAAACATGAATTTTGTACATAGAACAAATGTCTCGTAAATTTTAGGAAACACTTATAATGTTTTTCATCTTATAAAATGGTATCATTACTCCTTATTTGTACAATGCACAAAATGAGTTTTGTGAAGACCAGCCAATCGCTGCTTCTTTTCAATCGTACTCATAAATGTCGGTGTTGCTGCTGGGATGGCCGGGGATCATTAATTTGTCCCAAAACTGAAATAAAAGCGCTGTCGAGAGTTAGAACCTCATGCTCATTGATCAAATAACTTCTCACGAGTCAACATGGTTTAGTGAGATCAACAACAGACAGTTTATTAAGAAGTACAAATCAGTTTCGTTGCAGAAAACAACGAATTTGTTAGTCCTACCTTCGATTTCGTAACATAAACGAAGTAAAATTTACAGTGTGGCCTGATTTGGCCTACTGTCACTATTCCAAGGTGGTTCTAGAGTGGTTTACTGCCAACAAGATCGATTTTGTCCGCAAGCTAATGAATCCTCCGAATTGACCGGAACTACGACCAATCGAAAAATACTGGGCAATTCGAAAGCAGCGGTGGCGTTTTGGTCAAAGACATCCAGCAGATGCGGGCAATATGGAAGAAATGCGCTGATTCCGTGTCCATTTCCACTGTGTTGGCGCTGATGGGCTCCATCAAGAGGAAGGTCGGAGATTTTTGTCTAACTGGAGAAATGTAACATCTTATGCTATAAACTTTATGTTTCATTGAAAGTACTGTAAAGCAACCAGTAATGGGCTTTTTAAACTTATTGAATCACGAAGTACCAGATTTGTAAGTACCAATTTACTTTTCTTCCGCTTTAATTGGTAGGCCAACACCAAGACGAAATTCCGTGAATTTACAACACTTTTCCTATCACCGACGTAGAGGACTGCGCCATTGTTGCCGACAGGGCGTCTCCCTTTCATCCATCTACTACCAGCGGCCAGGGTCCGTCCAATATATGTTAAAAAATTAGGCCATAGTTCAACCAGCGATCGTCCACTGGTAAAACCCTCCTGTCACACCTGCCACCGCCACCTATGCTATAGCTTTCTGAGCCTTCTTAAGGTTCCGCTTGACGATGGCCCAATTTTGTTTGATTGGGCGGAGCTCTGGCGTGTTGGGAGGGTTATTGTCCTTGGGCACCACTTGAACGTTGTTGTCGGCATACCACTCCATGGCGTTTTTTGCCGTAATGGTAAGATGCCAAATCCGGCCAAAATAGAACGGAGTTATAGTGTCGCTTCAGGAAAGACAGTAGACGTTTTTGTAGGCACTCGGTCGGATAAATTTCTTGGTTGACGGTTCCGATCGGAATGTAAACGTTGCTCTTCATGCCACAGGTACAGATGGCCTGCCACACTTGATATTTTTTCGCGAACTTTGACAGTTTAATGTGCTTGAAAATATCTAACACCTTTCCCCGTCCGGTTGCCGTATAAAATTTCTGTCCAGGAAGCTGTTTTAAGTCTGCTTTGACGTAAGTGTCATCGTCCTGTACCACGCAATCAAAATTCGTCAGCATCGTCGTGTACAACTTTCGCGATCGTGCTTTGGCCGACGTGTTTTGTTTATCGTCGCGATTTGGAGTCACCACTTTCTTGTAAGTCGACAGTCCAGCTCGTTTTTCAGCTCTATCCACGGTTGAAGGCGCCACTCCCAGCTTCTTTGCGACATCTCGGGCGGAGAGGTTGGGGTTCCGCTCGATACAGCGGGAAACTCTGTTTGTCGTCGCTGTGGCCTCCGGCTTTCGATTTCCCCCCGATCCAGCTTTCTTGGCTGTCGACAAACGTTCACCGAACAATTTTAATACGTTGGTAACAGTTGATTTAGCCACATTCAACAATTTCGTCAACTTGGCGTGAGAGTAGTTTGGATTTTCGCCATGCACGTGCAAAATTTTGATGGGTTGCTTCTCTTCCTTCGACGACATTTTGATAACTGAATCTCAAAATCCAAATAAAGGCACACATCTTCAATAGAAAATCAGGTGGTCGTGATTTTTTTCAAAAGCGCATCCCTGCTTCAAGAAGGCTCCACTTTCTAAGTGTTGGTTTTCGCTCAAGCCTCGTCTTGTGAGGGAGAATTGATTCTTGAAGGCCTTTGAACCACTTTCGTGTAAAAGCTGTTCATGCTATTCCTTCCGTGCACGTGCAAAACCTCTGGGTACGTGTTTCTCTTCTCTTGTGTTCCCGCATTCGTTGGTGAGTACCAGTGTGTGTGTGTGGGTCTGGAAAAATACCTGGTAAATTGGGAAACGACCCTGTAGTAAATACTACTCCTCAGTGAGAGCTAAAAAGTTTCACCCCCTTTGGCCCCAGACCCCCTGGTAGGTGAAAGTTTCCAGCTTCATGCTGAGAAGTGAAAGAAAATTGGATAATAATAATTATAATATATCCCACATCAAGTTATTTTTTGATAATCAAACGTTCAGAAAATGTTTACAATAACCTGAGGACTGTAGATTCGGGAAAATTAAACTTTTTCGCGAATTGACGAAGCAAAAAGTCAGGATTTTCATTACGGCTTCGCAAGATCCGTTTTGTCACGTTTATTCATTCGTCACCAAATTGAACATTGCTTATGAAATGTCAAAACCGATCATTGTCTTTAGTTCAGACACCCATCTCTGTTCTAGTTTCCGCTTTTGCCCGACATATTACAAAAGTTACAGTATTTTAAATATCCTCAAGCTATCGCTAAAATAAACCTTCCCCTCTTGAGAAGCTACAGTTCTCTGCGTTTTCATAATGGTATTAAGTAGCTATAGCTACTTAATGATAATGATTGTCTTACTTTTCTCAAATCCCAGCGAAAAGCGACAATAAAGTGTGCATTAAAAACAAGCGACTAAATGTTCCGATTTTTCATTCCATTAGTGTTGCCGCCTTCATTAAAAAGTGCCACAAGGATGACGACGTGGTGTTTTGGTCGGCCCATTACTCGAAAAATATGCAATTTGGTTTGTTCAAATATCTTGTTCCTTTTTTTACCATCCATCCTAAAATAGTTGCTTTTTTTAATGCACGCATTACCGTGCCTGTAAATCTGGACATAAAATTTTAAATTCATAAGTTTTCCCAACATTTATAATGTGTTGGGTCGTTGTTAGCGCTGACATCCCAACAAACATCGGTGTTGAATTAGAGCTTGTTCAAGCAAATTTGGAGAAGCTATTCAGCTGTTTCTTCTAGAATAGCTGAATAGCTTCTCCAAATTTGTTTGAACAAGCTCTAATTCAACACCGATGTTTGTTGGGATAAGTTTGTAATCAAATTTACGTACTGATTACTTTGAAAGTTGTAAGGATTTAAGGACTAAGCGTCCAGATTTTGTCACGGTATGTCGGTGGCACACTTGAAGAATCTCTTTCGTCCAATTCCTACTTCACAGCATATCGACGCACCATTGTTTTTTTATTTGTCCCTGCAAGCGTGCACTGTCAACTCACAACGCAGTAGTTATATAATCTTCTTACATGATCCAACATCTGCTTAGCTTCTCTCACCTGGCATTTGTAAATACAACCTACTTTGGCTACTTACAACCTATACCTTAAATCCTAGAGCACACCTCCCCCCGGCTTACACCTTACTTTAATCGTACTGCGGATGTCAAGAGTACTCGTGGCTGTGACTGCTGGACGAGTGTTCTTTCAGCTTATGAGCCGATTCCTGCGAATTGGGGTGCCTCGGCAGGAAGTTGATGGTCGCCTGCAGCTCGCTGATGTCCGTCGTCTGCTGCGTGTCCATCGTTGCCGGTTTGCCGTTATTTTCCAGCACGTTGACCACACTGACCACCCCCCGACCGGGGCCGTGATTTCGCTGGACAGGCGCTGCCAGCCGCATCCGGTACTCCTCGGTACTGTGGTACTGCGGTCGCCATCGAACCGACAGCGACCGTTGCCGATCTACGGAGGAGATAAAAGGGAGAGGGGGAAATGAGTTTTTTTTCGCAATGCTTACGATGTGTATTTTTATTTCAAAAAAGCCAAATTGACACCTAGGTTAGAGATACTTAACACTTAACATTCAGTCAACAAAAGAAAGAACATCCAGTAGAACAAAAGGAAATTTTCTGGAAACGAACATTATCGAAACCAAATTCCTACACGGTGTTCAATAAGTATAAATACTACTTTCAGTATGATGTTTAGGCTTGAAGCAAAATAACACATTTTCCACTGACACTACAGTGACAGATGACAGTATGAAAGTCAGTTTGTGTGTGTGCCCTAAATGATTTCTCCATTAATTTTTTGATTATATTATGTTTGATAATTTTTGAAGAAAATTTCATAGAATTTTTCAAGATTCTCGGACATTCCTTTAAATATTCCTTCTTGTGTTTCTACAGGTATTCTTCTTACGTTTGTAGGCATTCCTCCAGGGATTCTTTCATGAGTTTCTTCTGACATTTCATCGACGTTTTTTTTCAAAACTTTCTTGTGATGAAATGTTTGGAGGAATCCCTGATCTTGTGAAGTTTTGTTATTTCAATCACTGGAAGACACCTGGAGGAACTATACAAAAACGAAACATTTTTTCCTTGGAGAAAATCCTGATTTGTTGGAGAGATCTAAGAAGATTTTTTTGCATGAACTCCGTAATCTCATCTTAACTTTAAATTTCGGAATCATTTTTAAAATTTTGTCTACGATGCCTGCAAGGATTCTTACTTATAGTTCTCCAGATATTATTACAATATTGTTTCCAGGTATTCCGTTGGAGAAGTGTTTGTTTCAAAGTTGCGCAAGAGATTGTTCCAAAAATTTCGGTAGAATTTCTTGCAGTGATTTCTACAAAAATACTATTCTTCTAATGTAGAAGTATTTTTATGCATTCATGCAGAAGAATTTTGGGAAGTTCGAATAATGTTCTCGATAGTTTTTTCTGCTATATGAAGCATATATATTTCGTAGGTGATTTTTTGTTATCTTTAATATAATCTTGCAGTGCGAAAACCTTTACATATTTTGCGCAATTGATAAACAGTTGCAGATCGATGGCACCGATTACAAAAAAAATGGTTTGTGGGCTTTGGATCAGATGGAGCTTTGGTAATTATGGTAACTTTGTGCAAGTAACGCATGCAAAAAACTGCCATTGTAGCTGGAACAAATGATGCGATATATCTGCAGCTACTGATCCTGCAGCCTCAAACGATCCAAAAAACCCAGATGACACAGTTCTGCATCCGTCTGCCACTAGATGGCTATCAATGGAGACGGTTGTCAAATGGAATATGGAACGGGTTTCGGAGCTCGTGTTGTTCTTCTCGTTCTAATCAAACTGAGACAACAGTTTTATTGTTGTCATCTTAATGACCCGATGACGCTGGCATTTCTCTTCTTCTTAAGCTACGTATTGTCTCTTATCGTCAAAGCGAATCGAATCTTCCAGTCAAAAGCTATGGAATTCCTGAACATGTGCAATCAGCTGAAGTCTCGCTGATGGAACTCCTTGAAAATTTTTGTGTGGATGATAATCTAAAACACCTGACGGATTTAGGTGTTTCAGATTTCGAGAAACATCTTCGTAAGAAGTCGGGAATATATAACGGCGAAGCTGCGCCCTTTGAAGGAGTTCAACTCGATTATTGAACAATATCCGAATTTCTTTGAGGAACAGGCCATTGAAAATGATTTTCGTGAGCTGAGGACGATAACCATCTGCAAGGACAACGAGGTGGAAGAATCAGAAGACTTCGAAACTTGTTGAAGAAAACGTCTGATGGGAAGCTGGCTTTTCACTTGCTAAGAAAGTTCATTGGGAACTTTTTAGTAATTCCGCATTCTTTTGCAGGAGTGAAGCGAGTTTTTTCGGAATACAATCTGAATAAGTCCAAAATCCGGAACCGCCTGAGTACGGACATCATGGGGGCCAAAGGAGGAAAGGAGGAGTTTATCAGCTAATATTAACATCAGAACTAAATTCTAAATTCAACAAATTAATTTACACGGATCATAACAAAAATTGATTGTTAATTCCGTTCCAATTTTGTTCACCTATCAAGGAACTTTAAGTAATCAAAACAAACACCCCATGATTCATTATTTTGTCAAAACTGGTATGTCAGAGTGCAATGATCGATTTCCCCCGAGAACATGAATCTTTCGTATACTGATCTGTTTTCCTTTTACAACACAAAATTTGAAGTAAGGATTTTTACCAAGATTTTTTGCAGTTAAACACAGATAAAAAAGATTTTTTTGGCAAAAATTAAAGATAGGAACGAAAAATAATGTGGCAACCCTGTCTACATGATGTCGAAGCTGAATGATTACAAAATCAGTAACTTGGACCAGTTCTAGAAAAGCTCCCTCAACATCTGGGACAAAATCCTCGTGTGTGCCGCTTGTGCCGAGTTCGAACGATTGAAGCTGGGAAGAAAGTCAACAGTCGTTTCAATTAACTGTACTCAAAATAATACTATACATATTCATATTTTTTGAACCTGTTTTAAAAGTGTTTCCGAACTGATTGAACACCGTGAACTTCATGGTACTTAAAATACGGTTGAAGGTTGCTTGACGGGTGACGCTGCTAACCTGTCCGTCTCAAAGTCAACATATTTTGCATTTCTTGAAGTTGTTTGGCTTAATGGTGTCGCAAAATTTTTGTATGAATTACTTGATCCGACAAGCTTAATCCGGAGTTTTCAAAACACATGATGGCATGAAATTCCTGGTTAACATATGTTGTACCAACTTCTAACGTTGAGTTACGTACTTGATGCAAAATAATTTTGAATTATTCATTTACACAATCATAGGATATAGAAGGTTCAAATTTGGATTAGGGATTGTATTTCCGATAATCTCAAGGGGTGTCTCATATGGATTCCATCAACATTATTTGATTAAATCAATTTCAATTGAATCAATTTCAATTCGATGCGTATCAAGATGAATCAGCTTGACAGAAAATGCACATCTGTTGAATTTAGAAACATAATCCTTCGCTTTCTCTGAACTAAAATGGCAAATCGGTTCAACTGACATAATGAGTTCGTTGCAAAATTGGTCGGATCGCTTTGAATTAACTGCAAATCGATTGCAATTCACTGCGCTTTATTCTAGTGAGACGCTCTTTGGATAATCTGGACCAACTTTTGAAATATTTTAGCGATGAGTGAAATATTTCGCTCAAACAGAGCTGAGTAACTGTATTAAAATAAACTATGATAGGTTTTGACTTTCCATAAGCAGTGTTTAATATGGCGACGAATAAAAAAAAACTACAAGGTTCAGCCCAATGGGGTTGTACGCAAAGGTAACGTAGGACTATGTAGCAATGTGCAATCGAATTCGCCTCCAGTCGCCTAATTGTTGAAAGGGTTTTCGAAATTGGTTTCGCTCAACAAATAACTGCAATACACTAAACAGGTTACCCTAATAAACATGTAACATACAAGAACGATATAACAGATGGTTTAACCAACAATCAATGTGCAATTAGCGATACGAAATTGATTCACTGTTGTAGAACCCCTTGGTCCGAAGAACACCTTGTAGCCAGCACCTTGCTATACATATTTGCGTCTTTGTTTCGATTTGCTGTGTTATTTTGACAGAATATTTGAGCGTGTGTTCGTGTGAGTTCATTATTAGGAGCGTATTATTAAGCTTGGGACCGAGCTTGGGACCGATGTGCTAGTACTGACTGAGCCAAGAAAAAAATCGTATTTGTTCGGGGCCTACTGGTTAGTCTATGGTTTAACCGGACCGGTTACAATTGGGATTATAACCCGAATTGGTGGTTAGGTGGTTCTTATGGTAATTGTTTATGCGTTGTAGCCATTTAGGACATTTTTACCCAAGAGACTGGCTTCATCCACCACCAATTGCATACGATTTCTTCTAGGCCTATGTGTGTACAACACTGCAAAATGTGCAAATGTCGAAAACACTATGGCTTAGACATACGATATTTTTCGCAACCGCCCATTTCGAACAACTCTCTTTTCCAGTTATTTTGGAGGCTTTGAAAGGGGCCGTTTTGGGGTCAGGGGAACAGCTAGTGCAGCCACCTCACTTCGTCATGAAGCTGAAGCTTAAAGCTTGAGCAACCCACGTAAATAGTTTGCAGCCCTATGCTGCGACATTTTACTTACACTTCCTCGAAATAATTTGTTTCTTATCGAATGGTATGGACTCTATCCATCGCACAAGAACTGGGGGGGGGGGGGGGGGGCGTGTTCTCGAACCACAAATACCCCCAATTTTTTTTATCAAAAAATCCAGTTTCATTTGTGTTTACGAGCAACATAATTATCCGATGCAGCCAACTCCAACTACACTTGCTGCGATTGAGAGACTCCAGCAACGATCTCAAAATGTTGCGTCGTTTTAGTACAGACGGTAGTGGTAGTGCACTGGTTCGTTTTCACCTGGGCTCTCGGACTGTACACTCACTACCACCAAGCGACCGTTCATCGATGGTCATCGGCAGCGGAGAAGAGCAAAGGCACAACAGTGCACTTCAATCAGCTGTCGCGATAAGCAGTCGGGGGGCGAACCCTTGGTTTTTGTTGTTGTTTGTTAGTTTAGAAAATTAAATGTATAAGTGAATAAACGTTTTGTTATGGTTTAATAAAGTGTATAAGGTTGTTTAAGTGTTCAATTATTGGCTTTATTACCTGCGTTTACCGGTCGGATCATCAAAAGGATTAGAACCGAAGAAGAAAGGAGACTGATTGAAAAGGTACGTTCTTGGTGAAGGTCGGCTGGAGGTCAACCCAATATTGGTCGGGCAGTCTACCGACATAAGCTGGTCCTTCGAGCCGGATATCCTCTACCGACGGACCTCGGAGTGGTCGAATCTCGACACTTTGACCACTTTGCGCCAAGAACGTTTGCAAAAGGCCATTTGTCGGACAAAAGACTAGCGCCATTCAAATGTGCCTTGTATAGTAAAACCGCCATCATAAGGGTCCTGAAAAGGAGAAGTAGTCATCAAAGGATACCTGAATAGATCCTTCAACCATTGCTTAGTCGTTTGAAAGGAGCCGACCGACATCGTACTGAGCAATAGGAAAGTTACATTGTATTGTCCTGGTACACGCGGCCAAGAGTTTTCGCCATCATCATCGATCATCATCAGCATCGATCGTAATCGACGTGAGTTTCGCCAACGTTATCAGCATTTGGATTCGGTTGCTGTTTTGGAGCATTTTTTGGATCGTAGAATAACCATAGCGTTGTTCTACTACCGGTCAGGTAGGTTTGAACTTATCATAGTATATGTTTAGCCGAAGCATATTCAATACTCCCCACTAACGCCAACTCTTCGATTTCGTTTGATTTATGCTGCTGTGAGGACACCTCTGATGCAAATCGGTTCGCGAAGAACTTGGTTTGGGTCTTGCTACCATTTGTGAACGGCAAGGACGATTCGATAGTGGATGACGATGCGTCGACGGTCGATTGCTGCTTGAAAAAGGACAACATTACGATTGATTCCAGGCTCGGGCTTGTGGAACCGCCATTGTGGTCAGGTAAATACATTTGAAAGTATATGCCCAGCCGAAGCTGGATTTATGATACTGCACACCTAAAAAATAAATTTCAACCCTTTTGATGCAAATTGGACTGTTTCGAGTCAACTTATTTATGGACGCAATCCCTGAGGTTTAATGTTTGTTTTCGGACTGAAGCTAACTTAGTCAGCATCATCTTTAGCTATCCAGGTGAGGCAAAGTATATGTCCTGCCTTAGCAGGTCTCTCTTTGAAACTACATTGGCCATTTTTCTCCGCTGCACTGGATTTTAAATTTCGAGACGATTTATCGCTGTACTACTCGCTGCATAGTGACTTGATAGACGAATTGTTGCATTTGATCTCGGCTGCTGCAACATTCTACTGTTTCATAGGTGAGGCGAGCAGTATATGTCTAGCCGAAGTTTCAATTTGTATACTACATTCGCCCCTTTACTTCTTCGCATGTCGCTGGCTTGAATCGGAATCTACAACTGGTACAACTAATCGTACCTTGAGGTACACTAAATTGAAGTTTGCTGCTTTGGCTTCGGTGGTGCCACCGTTTTGTCTCATAGGTAAGGCGAACGGTATATGTACAGCCGAAGCGGACAAACTTAGATACTACATATACGTATTTTACCACTTTCCGATTAACGTGAACCAACCTGCCGAAAAGGTGACATTTGGATTCCTGTACGGTGACATCAGCAATCATGGCAACCAAACCCACAACCAGGAACGCGGATTCCCTGAAGAACTTGACTGCGAGACTCAAGGGGCTTAAATTATCTTTAAGTAATATTAGCCAGTTTGTTAGGAACTTTAAGGAAGGGACTTCGAACAATCAAATCAATGTTCGTCTTGAAAGGTTAGATGTACTGTGGGTTCAAATTAGCGAAACTATCTGGGAGATTGAAGCGCATGAAGATTTTACCGAGCAGGAGTCAGTTCTGAAGGAGCAGTTGGAGATGGAAAACCGCTATTACGATGCGAAATCGTTTCTGATGGAGAAGGTTCAGGAATTCCAGAATGTTGCCGCCCAAAATCAAACAGTTCGTCCTGGTGATGCCACTTTTCATGGCGGAATGGACCACGTTCGCCTGCCCCAAATCCATCTTCAGTGCTTTGACGGCAGGATCGATGATTGGTTGAGTTTTAGAGATCTCTTTAGGTCTCTTATTCACGAGAAGCCAGATCTCCCTGATGTAGAGAAACTCCATTACCTCAAGGGGTGCTTAGCAGGCGAAGCTAAGGCACTGATTGATCCGCTAAAGATCACGAGGGACAATTATCGAGTTGCCTGGGAGACGTTGCTAAAACGTTATGACAATAACAAGTTCTTAAAGAAGAAGCAAGTGCAAGCGCTTATCAATTTGCCTTCACTTAGCAAGGAATCAGTGAAGGAACTCCACAAACTGGTTGATGGGTTCGACCGTGTGATTCAAACTCTAGATCAGGTCATCGAACCAGCGGAGTATAAGGATTTGTTGCTTGTAGAACTGCTAAGTTCTCGTCTCGATCCTACTACACGACGAGGGTGGGAAGAACATTCGGCTACAAAGGAGCAAGACACCGTGAAGGAATTGTTGGAATTTCTACAGCGGAGAATTCAAGTTCTAGAGTCACTACCAACGAAGGTAGAAACGAGGATCGAGCAATTTCAACCGCCGAAACGAAGGCCATTTTCAGCGAAGGTCAGCAACAACGCCGTACAGTCGAACAACGCTAAGTGTCCCTCGTGTGCGGAAATTCATGGACTCCACACGTGTCCAGCCTTTCTGAAGATGTCCTTGTCAAGTCGAGAATCTCTTTTGCGGACTCAATCACTTTGTCGGAATTGCCTCAAACGCGGTCATCTAGCTCGAGAGTGTACATCCAAGTTCTCCTGTCGGCACTGCAAGGCTCGACATCATACGTTGATGTGTTTCAAGGCAGGAGAAAGTAGCGGAAGCCAAGGATCATACGGAAAGGCTAATCCAGGAGATAGCGCTAAGCAGGACGAGACAGGTGCAAATTCCAGGGCAGCAAATGCTGCAACGGTTGAATCTACTTCTTCCAACGCTGCGCAGTGTGTCTCATCTCAGGTTCTTTTGGCCACAGCTGTTGTTGTGATCGAGGACGACCAGGGTTCTCGCTATCCAGCACGAGCACTACTGGATTCAGGCTCAGAATGCAATTTTATTTCCGAAAACCTGTGCCAGATGATGGAAGTCCTTGTTCGAAGGGCCAATATCTCGATTTCGGGCATTGGACAGTGTGGCACGAAGGCATCTCGCAAAATCAAGGCTTTCGTCAAATCACGAACTTCATCTTACGTTCGATCGATGGATTTTCTGGTCCTACCGAAGGTCACAGCTTGCCTACCGACCTCTACAGTCCACATGAAGATTTGTTTACCTTGCTAACTCAAGTAGAAGCTGGCCTGAATGCAAGCCAAATCACAGCACTACCCACCGCCCCGCCGCCCTGCACCCTTTGCCCCCAGCCCCTTTTTTTGTTTGAGGTCCCCTCCCCCTTCCCCCCCCTCCCAATCCAAAGGGAACCCCATCCAAATCAGTCAAACTGTGCCGTTTTGGTTCGCCCCGCCCCCACCAAGTTTGGAAACGAGGGCGCGGGGAAAATTTGACTCAGCTTCAAGCGCGACCGAAAAAGAGGCAGCCCCCAGTTGATGTACAAATCGGAAGACTAGTTGTTATTGTAGAATCAAATCAGCCACCAACACAATGGAAGATGGGGCGCATTCAAGAATTACACACGGGCATGGATGGAGTCACTAGAGTAGTAACAGTCAGAACATCAAGCGGAACTTTGAAAAGACCGGTAGCAAAACTATGTTTGTTGCCAATGCAGACCCAGGAAGACTAGTGTTGCGTTTAAGATTCTGTCCAGTGCATCGAGAGAGGTTTTCTTTATTTTCAGAAGTTTCCTGGTAACTCCCCCCCCATTCTAGAAGTGGGAGGGGTTTCGAACTACCAAATAATCATTTCTTGTCTTCAAAAACTTCCACATGTAAAATTTTATTCCATTTACTTGATTAGTTCTCGGATTGTAATCTTAAACCATCATTAGAAGCTTGCCCGGTCCCAAAAGCCCCTGCATACAAATTTTCATGCCAGTCGGTTAAGTAGTTTCTATGTCTATAAGGGTCAGTTCGATAGAAATTCATTTTTATATTTATAAGAATTTCAATCGTTTTTTATTTTAAATTAATAGTTTTCAGTAATGGAATTGATGAGAAGAAAGATTTGCAATCGATCGGTGCAAAAATTTTGAAAATCGGTCATGAAATGACTTAGTTATTAACTTTCAAAACCTAAGCATATTTCGTGACGCTCCAAATTTTTGTAATCGCAACGTGTACCCCTATATTGAAAACAAAGACGTAGTCCTACGTCAAAAACACATGCGCGAACGGACCTTGTTCAGTATAATGAAAATCCTGATACGCCAGGTCGCGAAAAAATTGGATTTACCCAATCCTACAATCCACAGTGTATTGCAAACTTTTTCTTAGCCTTTTTTTTTATCGAAAGGAAACCAAGAAAAGTGTCAAAAATATTGGAGGTGCGTATCGTGCTATGGAGAGGAAGGTAAAGAGGATGCTATAGATGAAATCGAACCGCACCATAGAAAATAGGAATGTAGTCAGGATTCGTCCAAAGGTCAAGGCTACGTTTCAGATTGAGGTCGTACGATGTCAAAAAATCCCCCAATGATAAAGAGAATTTTACGGCAATAAATAACGTGCTCGAGAACTCTACACTGAAAATTATTTTTTGTTTTTATTACGAAATCGAAGGTAGAACTAACAAATCTATTCGCTGTTTTCTGCAACGAAACTGATTTGTACTATTTATGTAGCTACCTTCGTAATTAATGGCACACGCACAATTGTCAAAAGCACGAAGCATTTGTTGACACAGAAAGGAATGTCATGCATTGTACGATAACAATAAAAAGAGCTACAAATATTTTGTTACAATTTAAAAAGAAACGTTTATCTGGTGGTTGCAAGAATGACAGACAGATCTACTATATCGACTCGAAATTTAATTGAAACAAAAAGTGCAACCACGTGGATTTTTCCAGCTTTTTTTTTGAAATGTTTCTGACATGGGATTCGATCCTGTATTTTTGGAAAGCGCTGATACTGAATCCGTGGTTGATCTCACTAGGCCATGTTGACTTGTGAGAAGATACGTGATTAATGAGTATG
>JAHHFK020002358.1:0-36045 GCA_024533555.2 Aedes koreicus | reverse complement strand
AAGGGCTATTCATAAACCACGTAGACTTTTCTGGGGGGAGGGGGGGTTTGACTGAAGTCTACGCTCCATACAAAATTTCAAAAAAAATGTATGGAGACAAGTCTACGAGGGGGGGAGGGGGGTCTGAGATTTTCAAAATGAGTCTACGTGGTTTATAAACCGGCCCTTTGCAAGCTGGAACATATTCAATGTTGGATATGGTGAGTTTGTTCTAGTTAAAAAATATTCTTTTCCTAGCACGGAAAACGAGACTGCTCTTTTGATGGAAGTACTTGATTGCATGTATGAGTATTCAAGATGACAATCGTTGGACCAGAATCTATTAATGATGACAACAGCATTGAATAGTTTATAAGGTCTGTATCGACATTAATCCGGACACCTTCAAATCATTGTAACTTTTGAAATATTGCACGTAGGAATGAAAAATTTCACTGTGGTATGGCTGAGAGTCTATGATTGATGTTTACATTTCATGTTTAGTATTCAAGATGGCGACGAAAGAAAAACAAGTGCGCGAGCGAATTTTGTACGGGCGTACGGCAAATCCTGACTTGTCAATACGGGACCTTGCAAAAACATTGGATTTGCCTAAATCCACTGTTCGTTCACGATGTGCTACAAATCATTTTCGGAACGTTTGATCACAAGAACCCACGACGAACTACTTATTTTTTTCTGTCCCCTTCCGGGTGGTGGAGAGGAAACCGAGAAGTGACAAAAACATTGGACGCGCTGATCCTGTCATGGACCGAAAGGTGAAAAGGATATTAACGAAAAACCCAAATCTCTCCATTCGAACGGTGGCTCGTAAAATAGGGATGTCGCCTGGTTTTGTCCAAAAATCAAAACAACGTTTGGGACTTAAGTCGTATAAAGTAAAAACAGTTCCAAATCGCAACGACAAACAGAACTTGGCAGCAAAATCACGGGCTCGACGTTTGTACTGCGAATATTTGACGAAGTTTTCATGAGTTGTTATGGACGATGAAACTTATGTCCTGGAGGATTTCAAGCAGCTTCCAGGGCTGGCTTTTATTCTGCTATGGTCAGAAATGCTACAGCTGAGCATTTCAGAACGAAGAAGGCATCGAAATTTCCCAAAAATACCTTGTGTGGCAAGCAATTTGCACGTGTGGCAAAAAGAGTAAATCTTTCGTCACTACAGGCACAATCAACAAGGAGATCTATCAGAAAGAGTGTCTGCAGAAGCGATTGCTACCCTTCATCAAAAGTCACAAAGAAAAACCTTTGTTCTGGCCCGATTTGGCATCATGCCACTATGCTAAAACTGTGATGGAGTGGTACCAAGCAAATCAAGTGAACATTGTACCAAAAACCTCCAAACCCGCCAAATTGCCCAGAGCTACGACCAATCGAGAGATATTGGGCTCTGATGAAGCGGAAGCTTTCTGGAAAGAAGCAAGGAATCAAAGACATCAAACACTTCCAGCAAATTTGGACAAAGACGGCTTCTACGATTTCTGAAGAGTCTGTACAAACCCTAATGGACGGAGTTAAGCGCAAAGTTCGAAAATTTTATGCAAATACCGAATAACTATGTTTTGTCTTCACGAATTGTTAAAACACATCCCATGAATCTGAAATAAACAACTACGACGGAAATATAATGCGAAATTTATGTTTTATTCATGTTTTGAGGTGTCCGGATTGTTGCGGATACAGACCTTATGTTCAAGATGAGGTAAGAATGAGGACGAGACGCCACGGAATTTAAGTTTAATTCTTTTATCCGGGAAAGTGTGTATTCTTTAACCGAGAAAACCGGGAAAAATCCAGGAATGATGAGTGGCCAGCCTGATGGTTAAATGCTATGCCTGAAGCTACTAGTCACAAACTCTATATTGGTGTATGGAGAGTTCAAAGAGTGCCTTGCAAGTTCCTTTAAATGTTGTCATTTTCATCAAGCACTAATTATATATCCTGATTTTAGAAGACCAACGTAGTTTTTGCCTGTCAAAAAAAAAAAATACGAAAGGTCTGTATCAATAATCCATAAATTATTTCACATCCATTTAACAACTCACGTAGTCAAAACCTAGTTATTCGGTAAATCTCTTTGTTGATGCTGCCTGTAGTGACGAAATCCGAGGACCAAAACGTTGTCCTACAGCAGGATGGAGTGCCGTGTCACAGGCCCATTGGAACCCAACAATGGTTGAACGATAACATGAAGTTTTGGCCGAAGGATTTGTGGCCCCCTAGCAGTCCAGATCTTAATCCGTTGGGTTATTCGATTCGGGCATATGATGAAGCACGAGCCTGCAAAACATCACACCCTAGTGTGAAAACCCTGAAGTCACCTGACCTGACCTGACCTTGTACCCCCTAGGTCTTGCTCCACCTGGTCTGACCATCTTGCTCGTTGCACCCCACGTCGTCTTGTACCAACCGGTTTCCCGTAGAACACCATTTTTGCAGGATAGTTGCCCGGCATTCTCGCAACATGTCCTGCCCAGCGTATCCTTCCAGCTTTTGCCACCTTATGAATACTGGGTTCGCCGGTGAGTTGCGCGAGCTCATGGTTCATCCTTCGCCTCCATATTCCGTCCTCCTGTACTCCACCAAGATGGTTCTTAATACCCATCGCTCAAAAACTCAGAGTGCTCGCAGGTCCTCTTCAAGCATTGTCCACCTCTCATGCCCGTAGAGAACAACCGGTCTTATTAGCGTTTTGTACAGGATGCACTTCGTACTGGAGCTAAGTCTGTTTGACCGTAGTTGCTTGTGGAGCCCATAGTAGGCACGACTTCCACTGATAATCCGCCTCCGGATCTCACGGCTGTTATCGTTGTCCGCAGTAACCAGTGAGCCGAGATAGACAAATTCATCGACTACCTCGAACTCATCCTTGTCGATCGTTACACTGCTGCCCAGTCGGGTCCTGTCGTGCTCGGTTCCGCCTGCCAGCATGTACTTCGTTTTGGACGTATATATCTTCAACCCAATCCTCTCTGCTTCGCGCTGTAGTCTGGTGAGCTGCTCTACCACCGCCAAAGCATCCTAATGAAGTGAAATCGGTGGAAGATATGAACAAAAAATGGATTGCCACGCAAAAATAAGTTGGTCCAAATGTTGTACAGGACCTCATGAGTAGTGTAAAGAAGGAGGTTCGTGCAAGCAATTAAAATTGAATAAAACAAACATGGGAAAATATTCATAACATGTTTTATTTTACTCCCTGAAAGTTTGAAGATGATTGGTTGAACGGGCGAATTTTGCCGAATTTTAGTGTGTGTCGCAATTTGATTCCGTACACCCTTTATTTGGCCGATGATGGTCCGGTCGGTATGTACGGCTTGCTGAATTTGCCGCACTCACAGATCGCGTGCCACACCAAGTACTTATTGGCAAACTTGTCGACCTTCTTCTTCCGGAACTTCTTCGGAACATCCAGGAGAGACTTGCCAACGGAAAACTCCAGGCTGGGGATCTGCTTGGCGTCTGCTTTAATGTACGTCCCGTCATCCATTACGACGCATTACAGTACAGCTTCCTGGCGAAGGGATTTGGCCACAGTATTCTGTTTATCAGTTCAGTTAGGCGCCTTCCTTACCCTGAACACATTAAGTCCGGCCCGCTTCGTCGTCTGCTGGACGAACCAGACAAAAGAATTGACCTTCTTGGCCACGTCCCGAATCGAATGGTTTGGATTGCGCTTGAAGTAAACCCTCACCTTCATTGCGTTCACGGGGTCGGATAATCTTCACTTTTCTTCCGCTGCCAGGTCCCCGCTGGGTCGTTTGAGTCTCTTTGAACGATTTTACCACACGGGACACGGTCAAATTGTCGATTCCCAACTGTTTCGCGATCCACCTGTGGGACTTGCCTGGATTTTCCACGACCACGCCATTATTTTTTGTCGCAGCACTTGGAAGCCATCTCAATAACCACTTGACAGATTGTGACGAACAATGTTAGTACATGTAAACATTACACTCTAAACTATTTTTACCCCCTGATGTCGTCAATTTATACCCATGCAATAAAAAGTAATACACAAAACAGAGTGTTGCATTTTTTCGAGTACAATCTTTAGTACACTTGTTACAGGAAAAAATCTTGTAGTAAAAACTACGCATTCTCCCAACTATAGTCTATTATCAAAACTGCCTGGAACCAGTTTTGGAGCTTTTGTATTGCTACTTTGGGTATTATGCTTGGAACCTTGTTATGTTTTTCAAAAACCGCGTCAAATTGGTATCCCTAGCGCAGTTCATGAAAATGCTAGTGTCGGCAAAGAAATATCATCGGTTTTAAACAAAAAAAGAAAAATAACACATAAGATCAAATAGCTAAAAAAAAAAAAAAAAAAAAAAAAAAACCCCCCCCCCCCCCCCCCCCCAAAAAAAAAAAAATCTGATATCTAAATTTTTATCAGAAACATTTAGAGCTTCGAACTGGAAAACAATGTGTTGTCATTGAAAACCTGCACTCCGTTCAATTCACCATTGGTGGTGGCTGTGGGTGGTCGAGGGGGGTGTTCTGGACTTCACTCAATTCCTACCCAAGCATAATTCCCCTAGTTCTAATCGACCGTTTATGCTAACATTTTTGGACAGGAATTCTAACCAATTCCGATGAAAGGGCGAACACGAAATTATTGCAACACTAACAACTGGCTGTAACTTTTTGTTCCACTGAACAGAAATCAATCAAATGTTGCACAGTACAATCCCCTAGTGACAGTCTTTGATGTGTATTGTTTACATCCTGTAAAATGCGTAGTTGTGTGGTTTGATGTGGCCAAGATAAAAGTGAGCCAAGTGGAGACAGGTGAAAAAAAAAGTTGTACGCTCACATGAAAAATCCAGAGCTGTCCCATCGTGCTTTGGGAAAAACGCTGCAAATCTGTAATTTAACCGCCTCAAGAGTACTAAGAAGTTTCAGCAACTGGTTGACTTTGGATTACAAGCGCCGAGCAGGAGGAAGACCGGCAATACCATGTAGGACGAATTAGGGAGAGGTTGAGGGTAACTTCACCCCAAATCAATAAATTTCGCAAATTTACGTCTAGAAGGTCGAGGAAAGAGTTGAGTTACGTGAACACAAGATTCAAAACTTCCCAAACTGCGATGAACAGCAGCAAACTGTTGCCAGGACCTGTGATAAGAAGCTCTCCACGGCTATGTTGACCAGATCCAGTTGCTGTGTGATGGCTGACGAAACATACGTCATAGCTAACGTCCAACAAACGCCAGAATAGGAGTTTGGCACCGAAAAAGATTTATTCAAAGTTAATAATCGTTTCAAAAAGAAGAAAATGCCGAAATTCGCATCGAGATACCTCATTTGGAAGACTTTCTGCACCTGTGGAAGTTTTGTCACAACAGGTACCATTTATGATGACATTTACAAGGCTGGAATGACTCCAAAGACGTCTTTTGCACCTTTTTGGACCAGCAAAATGAAAACCACTGTTTTGGCCGGTTTTAGCATCAAGGACACTATTCTTAAAGCGTCCTGGAATGATACGAGACTATACCGGTGCATTTTTTACATCCCCAAGGACATAAATCACCGAACTGCCCTGAACTACGTCCAACCGAAACTACCGGATACGATTGTACAAGCTGTTATGGATGGCGTGAAGCTGTGAAAACGTCGAAAATTTCACCAAATCTCCTCCAATAGTTGATCCAAAGTATAGTTGAAAATTGCCTGCAGATTAGGTTTTTATCCGGAAAATACATGGTATTTTATTAAATAAACTGTGTTGCAATAATTTCGTGGTCGCCCTTTACGTTTTAATTTCGATTAATTTTAGCTAGGAAGTGAAGGAAAACGCTTAATTCGTGAAAAAAAAAACAAAACAAACATTATAACAACAGTTTATATAAGTTATTCAAACAAACTTGTCAACTGTCGACAGATTGAAGTGTTCTAGCTTGACTTTTCACATTTTTTTTTCTCTATTCTTAACTGCATAAGCTTTCTGTATTAATTGTTATTGCAAACGACGAATAATCGAGGCAATGTTGATTTTATAATCCTAATATGGGCTTACGCTGAAGCAATCTCGATGGCAGCCATTACCTCAAAATTTAGAATTGATGTAATCCAGAATCTGTACTACATATTGGATATTTAATCCGCTCAGTTTGTATGCTTACTTGCTGCTGTGAACAATCTGATGTAGTTCAATTTGATGTTCATTCACTAACAATCGAGATTTATCAATTTGAAAAAGCGAGGTAAATTTGCGAGAGTGAGATTTAAAAGATAGGAAAAACTACACGGAGCAGCAACTAACTCCTTAGAGCGTTTTGTTTACATGTCAACCGTAATTCCTTTTAGGCAGGTTTCTTCGATTGAAGTCAGCGATGGCACGCAACCGTTTTACCGTAAAAATCAAAGAATGTTTGTTCGAAGATTTTGTGATAAAAGATGGAGCTTCACGGCCACGTTACTAGCTAAAGTGTCCAAATTCTTCAATTCCATTTTCTTCCTACAGAAGGTCAACCCTAGCATTATGAACCAACGTTAACAATTTCAGTTCATTCCAGCCGTATAGCACTCCCGGCTTTGTTGATGACACTACATTCAAAACTGTTTTGTCCACCAACATCTCCCTATGCATCTTTTTAAAGCCGAAATGTGTACAAAGTGGCCCACTCTATAGACGGTTGTGAAAACAAATTAATAAAACCTTTCTAAGACCATAAAGATTTTGAAAATGTTCTAGTGAAAGATGTTATGACCACTTGAGAACCATCATAAAACCTATTGGCCGCCATCAGAACCGTTATTAGGCCAAAATGGCCACAGCTGTCAAACTTCACGGCGTTATCGTGTTTAGTTTTTGTTGTTTTGCTTTGTTGCTCTTCTGATTCATTCAACAGCATATAATGGCTCAGAAAAAAAGTTCTTCTGTTGCGGGAACAAGTGATTGATAGCAAAATATATAAAAACAAATTGAGTTTTTGTTATAGCGTATCATGCTCCAAATCATATGCGCATTTAATTTTATGGTGAATATGGGCACGATAAGAGCTGAAAATTAAGGCGCCTTGGAAATTATGCGAGTTTACAACAACAAAAACAAAATTGAAAGAATTATATTCCGTAAATAAATCATGAAACTCCTGAAAATTGATGGAATTCAATAAGGTTATCTAAATGAATACCGAAGTTCTCCTTTCCCGCTCTTTCTTCTTTTTCTTGGCGTCCTTTAACCTACAGAAGGTCAACCCTATCATTATGAAACTTTTTTTTTTTTTCATTCAAATAACGCACCTCATCAAACAAAACCCTTCCCTCATCATAAAGTCTACAACTGCTCAAGGTCACTAATTTCCTATTTCCACCACCACACATTCTCGTTGATGGCCATCACTCAAGGCACCAGCCCGTGTAAATCATTCTCACTCACGATAGCCGGGACTGTAGCACTTAACAATCCCCCCTGACCCCACTCTTCTTACCTCATAAAACGAAGGCGGAATGTAGGTGGAGATAACCTCGGCCATCGGAAAGGCAATCCCCATCACGACCAGCAGCTTCCCGTAGAGCGCCGACAGGGTCGTCGCCAGCGCTTCGCCCCTGGTGGGTGAGAAAATTGATTATTGGATTAAAAGGAATCGCTCGGCTCGAGTTTGAACTTACGGTTTAACCTCCCGCTGCTGCTGTTGGTGGTAGTAGATTGGTTCGGGGAGTCGCGACGGTCTTCGGGTGGTATTGAGAATCGGGTGCAGATGATGGTGATGCGAATGATAGAGCACGGCCAGGTGTTGGGTGGTAGTTGTCGATCCTGGAGGAGGCTGCCTGTGCATGGCCGATGGGGAGGGTTGAATTGGGATTGGAGCAGGTAGGGAAGGCGAGGATTCGGGGAAAATGACCACCGGGTTTGTTTTGACGCTGAGAGTTGGTGTGTGAATCCGCTGGAAGGCAGATGAGGTGGATGATGAACCGAGCTGGGTTTTGCTCTGGGTATCCAGCGATGATCCTACGCGTGATTCGTCCCCATGCAGGGGGTAGTCTGGCTGGGGAAGGAGAGGTGGATGTGCCTGAGGTTCCAGTTGTGGTTGGGGCGTTGGTGTTTCGGACATTTCCAGATGCTGTGAAGACTGTCCCGGTGATGTGTGATTGCTGAACGTTTCCGGCGATACGATGGCATTCTGGGGCACCGAAGGTGATGGCATCAACGGTTGCAGGGGAAGGTCAATGTCTCTGTAATTGAGGATTGGAAAAAAATGAAGAAAATGTTAAATTTTAAACAGACAAACTAACCCATTACTGTAGGTAATTCGGGGAATGGGTCCCTTTCGACGCACTGCTTTGGGCATGATTTACAGTCGTCGTCTTCTACAGACAAGAGCACGGCACTTACTGACCCGGTCGAATCCGGACAGCGATTCGTTCCATCATCATCTCGATTACGATCATAAACTAACTGAGACATGAAAAAAAAAGCTCGGTTAACTCTCTGTTGCTGTGCTCTTATCACAGTCAGTGCATTGTTATCCGGATTTGGGTATTAAATTCTCCCGAGGAGACGCCCGGTCTTTTATGCCATATCCCATTCGCATCGTCGATTGTGATTAAATTATGCGACTTATTGACCGGCCCTCCGTATTCAAGAGGATTTAAGGCAAAATTCAAGACTATCCAGCTGATGCCATTCACCCTAAATCACCCCCTTGGCTTTGTGCACAAATTACGTAACGCATGAAGGGGAGGGAGGGGGGTTGAGAAACCGTTACTTATTGTGACATATGGGGGAGGGGGGGGTTTTAAAATCGTTACGTAACAAAATAACCAATTTTAGGGAAAATGAATTATGTCTATGTTTTTATTTCAGACCAAATTCTAAAGCTTCGATAAATGGAGACTTACTATTAAAATATGATCTACTAAACGAAATGTATCTTATGACGATGTGCACCCTAATTGGCGAAATTTTCCATAAATGGTACATCTACACGCTGAGAAATGTATTGTTCTGTATAGCTACAACAAATATTATTGTTGACTCACGGTTTACCCATAATTTTTATTCATTCAAACTATACCGATTTTATTTTTGAACCAACGATAAATATTGTTGTTTCTAAAAGCGCTGCAAAGGAAGCTTCTATTGGAAACAAAAAGCACTTATTGTTGAATCAAAAAATAAGATTTTTGGATGCAATGCACCTTTGCATTGACTCGACCTAAGCGGTGGAATTGTAACAAAAAATATATATGAATATATTGTTATTTATATTAAAACCATTGAAATAATAATAAATTTTATTTACTTTTCAAAAGATTATGTTATGGAAATTCAAATAAAATAAAAAGTAGTATACTCAGTAGCAAAAAAAAGCCGAGCAAAATTTTGCTTCCAAAAAACGTCACGTTCAAACTCCTGTAACTTTTTCTATTATAAACATTTTGACTGAATTTTTGACAGCCCTATAACTAATGTATTAACCTCATGTGAACAAAATTTCATGTTCGTATGGTTAATAAATTTGAAGATTTGATAACACATGTAAAAAAAGTCATTTTTGGACATACCCATTTCTAAAATACGTACTTCTGTGAAAAATTTAGGTAGCGTAATAAAAATTTCACCATAGCCTAAAAAAGTATAGGAAATAAATTTGAACTGTTTCCATCAAGTGGCGTTAAATTTGATGCACCAACATGAGTATTTCCATTTTTCACACGGTATTGACCATGGTGAAATATCGGTGCAAAAAAAAAGCCGAGGTTAAGTTACTTTAATGAAATAAGTGGATTGATGTTTGCAATCTTTATCAATTTTAAGTTACACAAATAAAATGATTGAACTGTTGTCTGGATACTACAATTTTGAATCAAATGAGAATTAAACATAAAAGCAACAACAAATCAGTTTTTGTGATGTTTTTATAACAATTGAGAAATAGGGGGAGGAGGTCCGTGAGCGTTACGTAATTAAAGGGGGGAGTCTGGTCACGTGTTACTTATTGTTACATAGGGGAGGGAGGGGGTGCAAAATCCCGTTTTTTTGCGTTACGTAATTTGTGCACAAAGCCTAAAAAAAAGAAACCAAATTTAGCATGTGTGAGTTTTTGAAAGCAAAAAATGTTTTTATGGTAGCTTGAGACCCCTCCCCTCTCTAGAAAGGGAGGCTCCCATACAAATGAAACACATATTTCTGTATAACTCGAGAACTGATCAAGCAAAGAAACCCAAATTTAGCATGCGGAAGTTTTTGAAGGCAAGAAATGTTTTTATGGTAATTTTAGACCCCTCCCCTCTCTATAAAGGGAGGCTCCCATACAAATGAAATACATATTTCTGTATAACTCGAGAACTGATCAAGCAAAGAAACCCAAATTTAGCATGCGGAAGTTTTTGGAGACAAGAAATGTTTTTATGGTAGTTTGAGACCCCTCCCCTCTCTATAAAGGGAGGCTCCCATACAATTGAAACACATATTTCTGTATAGCTCGAGAACTGATCAAGCAAAGAAACCCAAATTTAGCATGCGGAAGTTTTTGGAGGCAAGAAATGTTTTTATGGTAGTTTGAGACCCCTCCCCTCTCTATAAAGGGAGGCTCCCATACAAATGAAACACAAGTTTCTGCATAACTCTAGAACTAATCTAGTTAATGGAACCCAATTTGGCAGGTAGAGGTTTTTGAAGGCAAGAAATGTTTCTAAAGTAGCTCAAGACCCCTCCGCCCTCTGTAAGAGGGGGGCTCTCATGCTAATGAAACACAAATTTGTGCATATCTCGAGAACCAATCAAACATATCGAACCAAATTTGGCATGTGGAGGTTTTTGGAGGAGAGAAATGTTTCCATGGAAGTTTGAGACTCCTACGCCATCTGGAAGGGGGAGGGAGGGGGGGGTTTACATACAAATGCAACACAAATTTCTGCATAACTCGAGAACTAATCAAGCAAATGGAACCACATTTGGCAGGTGGAGGTTTTTGGAGGCAAGAAATGTTTCTATAGCAGTTCAATACCCCTCCCCATTTTGAAGGAGAGGGGGGCTTCCCCTACAAATAAAAAGCAAATTTCTGCATGACTCGAGAACTAATCAAGTAAATGAAACCACTTTTAGCATATGGAGGTTTTTGGAGGCTAGATTTCTATATACATAAAAATGAATTTCTGTCTATCAGACCCTTATAGACACGGAAAGTTCTGAACCGACCAACGTGAAAATTTATATGAAGGGGTTTTTGGGGCTGGGGAAGGTTCTTATGATTGTTTGAGACCCCTTCTCTCTCCGGAAGGGGCGTACTCATACAAATGAAACACAAATTTCAACCAAAAATGTGAATTATCCAGGTTACTTAAACACAAACCGGTGTATTTCTCGGGTAAGAAGCATGTTTTGATAGAAGTTTGAGCCCCTGCTTATTCAAGAAGTTATATTAAATTTTCCTTCATTTAGTTGCAAGCGTAACAGCGCACGCACCGGGTTCAGCTAGTACAACATAAATAAATGTTTCCGCTGTATTTATCTACACATTTCAGGATGAACCAACATGACAAACAATAGAGGCTGAATTGGTTTAGGTATTTCAGCATGGAGACGCTGGTTGGCTTTGCCTGAGCAATGTTGTCAATTTGACAATAGCGAAATGAGTGACCGCGACTGAAAATCGTGTACATATTCCATTCTTCTTTAATTAATAATTTCAGCACGCCTTGGGATCATCCTTGCATTTCAAATTACTTTTGCTGTTAGGAGCATGGAGCATCAGGACAATTAAGTGCTTGTAGTTTTAGCTCTCAATTTGTTTTTCTGCATTTTAGCATAACAGTGAAACAGTGTTAAAATTCTATTTCTGAACTTCAACTACTATTCCATAAAAGACTGGCATGTGATTACACTAGTCGGCAGTGTTTCACTCCCTTCAAGTATATATGTTGAATTTTATAAATTTCGCCACGCTGAATTCAAATATGGGCTCAGAAATGCTGTAACACGTACAGTTTTTGAGAAAAATGTGATTAAAATTCACAAAAACACGTATTTCCGTAGTAATATGATCTACCTCATCAACAACCAGAATATTGGCTCTGCCCTTTGCAAGTTGGACTTGGATTTTATGGAATGGACCTCCCTGAATCCATTCGTGAACACAGATTTTTCGCAACACGTAAGATTAATGAAATAAACCGGGTTTTCATTCACAAAATTACGAATTTTCATGAAAATAAAGATGTCCTATTTTGAAAACATGAATTTTCGTTCCGCCCTTCGAATGTTGGGTTTGGATTTTATGAAATGAACCTCTCTGAATCCATTCGTGTTGAAAAAATGAGTTTTTATTCACAAAATTGCGAATTTTCATGAAAATCAAGATTTCCTATCAGTCAGTCAGTCAGTCAGTCATTTAGTTGAAATTTTCTCTATATTTTTCAACTTAAATTCACTTTGTTTTCTTTTTCCTTTTATAGTTCTCCAAAGGTGTTTGCCTCTGTACCATCCAGCAGTAGTCCGCTAGCATCGCTGGGCTCCATTTGCCAGCAAAGTTCTTTTCAGTCTGTGCGATATCTTGATGAAATCGTTCTCCATGTTCATCTGAGACGGCTCCCATATTCTCTGGGAAGAAGTCCAGATAAGAATGCAAAAAGTGCAATTTAAGTGACATATTACATCCCAGTGCAGCATACGAATCAACCTGCTCTTGAACGATGTGTACATAATCCGGAGACTTTTCATTACCCAAGAAGTGACCACAAACCTTTTGGAACGCATTCCATGCTCGTAACTCTGTCGCGTTAAGAGTTTGCTGAAAATTGCCGTCTTTAAGGAGTTTCCTAATTTGAGGGCCAACAAATAATCATTCTTTCACCTTGGCTTCGCTCAATCTCGGAAACTTTTTCCTCAAAAAACAATATGGTTCTCCTTGAATATCCAGCTTTTTGACAAAATTTTTGATCAACCCAAGCTTAATATGTAGCGGAGGTAGTAAAATTTTGTCCCTGTCGACAAGAGGCAGATTTGACACATTTTTCTTCCCAGGTACCATCTCGGTACGTGCTGGCCAATGCTGCTGGTGGTAATGTTTATCCCTCGCACGACTGTCCCAGACTGTTTTTATGTTCTCATAAGTTTCGCTCAGGTGAGCTGCAAATGCAACTGGCACTGAAGAATACTTGTTACTATTGTGTAGTAATACAGACTTCAACTTGAAGCGTCAATGAAGAGCCACCAGTCAGTTGCGTGATATTCTAACTGTAGCTCTTCCATTAAACCTTCGATGTTGTTGCAAAAGACAAGATCACCGTCCATCGAAAAATATTTAATGTTATCTGAATGTCTCTTCCTATAAAATGACACCTTTACATCTTTTTCCAGGACATTCCACTGCTTTAGCCTTGAAGCTAGCAGCAGCGCTTTGGTCTTGGGTAGCTCCAAATCTTGAATCAAATCGTTCAGCTCCTCTTGGGTTATAACATGCGGTTCCTCAGACTCCGAAGGTAAAAAATCTGGATCATCCTGAAAGCTTTTCTCAGATTCGCCTATTTCCGAATCCAACTCATCAGCACGTCCAGCAATATTTGGAGATATTGGAACTGGCATTGCTTCGGAGTGCAATGTTGGCCTTGATGAGTATTCAATTTTATGCTTCAAAGCTTTGGAAAATCCATGAATTTTTGTCAAACAAAAGTAACAATCGCTCATGTGATTGGTTGGATTAGTTCACACCATAGGTTTGGCAAAAGGTAAGCCTTTGTGCGTACCTTTCATCCAACCAAGCAATGTTCGGTAGCATGAGCAACAGGAGTATGTTGGAACCCATGGAAACTCACGATTTGGAAGCTCCTTGTCAAAATACAGCTGATATGCTGTCTCCAACAACGGTATAAACCCCTTTCTCTGTTCCTACAATATCACGTCTCCACAAATGCAACAAAATTTTTGCGGATCGTTCAGACAAATTCGCGACATTTTTACAAAAATAAAAAAACGCGTCCGTAACACTCAAATAGCTAGCTTTGAATGAATAAAAAATGATTGTGCAAGGCTGAAGAGAGTCAACATGAGCATTAATTGACGCCAAAGCAAGACAGCAATAATGACACAAATTTTGTGCCGCAAATACGCCAATAGACCTTTTCGACATTTAATCGTCTTTCTTTGTCTAACATGCGGGGATTAATGCACGGTTTGGTTTCCCACAACTTCGTTGACGTCTCACTCGCACTGCCTCGATTCAAATCTTGCAGTAGTATGCGCAAATTAAACGTCAAAAAGCTCTATAAAATACCGCATAAGGCTACGTGCTTGAGGATTCTTGCTTTCTTTTTTAACATATCTTTTCCTTATTCTCTCGAGCAATAGTGACTAACACAGAGTCTTTTGTCTCTGTCTATTCTTTTGTTTTTTGAGTGTTTGCGTGTTTTAATGCTGTCTTGCTCACTCCTATCCTAACTTAAAAATACGGCACTGCTGAATAGAGTATTTAATGAGGCGTTTCTGAAGGGCTCTGTGCAGCTGACTTTTGAATTAATGAATGAACTTTGAAGGTCTTCAGTTCCCAAACTGCTGTAAGAAGCAACATCAATATACTCAATATTCTCAAAGAGGCACAGCTAAAGGGATCGTTCATAAATTACGTTATGCTTTGAGAGGGAGGTGGGGGGGTTAAAAAGTGACGATGCATACAAAAATTTTCAAAAATCCATACAAAAAATGTGATAAAGAAAGGAGGGGGTTAGAAATCTGTATTTTTGAGCGACGTAATTAATGGACGGGTCTTGATTTTCATGAAAACTCGTAATTTTGTGAATGTAAACCCGGTTTTTACATCAACCTTACGTGTTACGAAAAATCCGTGTTCACGAATTAATTCAGGGAGGTCCATTTCATAAAATCCAAGCCCAACATTCAAAGGGTGGGGCCGAAATTCATGTTTTCAAAATAGAAAATCTTGATTTTTATGAAGATTCGTAATTTTGTGAATGAAATCCCAGTTTATTTCATTAATCTTACATGTTACGAAAAATCTGTGATAACGAATGGATTCAGGGAGGTTTATTTCATAAAATCAAAGCCCAACATTCAAAGGGCGGAGCTGAAATTCATGTTTTCAAAATAGGAAATCTTGATTTTCATGAAAATTCGTAACTTTGTGACTGAAAACCCGGTTTATTTCATCAATCTTACGTGTTGCGAAAAATCTGTGTTCACGAATGGATTCAGGGAGGTCCATTCCATAAAATCCAAGTCCAACTTGCAAAGGGCAGAGCCAATATTCTGGTTGTTGCTTAGGTAGATCATATTACTACGGAAGTACGTGTTTTTGTGAGTTTAAATCACATTTTTCTCAAAAACTGGACGTGTTACAGCATTTTTGAGCCCATATTCAGCGTAGCAAAATCTATAAAATCCAACCAGAAATGCCGACGAGAGCGAAAAAAGTTCCGATTTTGCCGACTAGTGTTATAAGCAGTATAGGATTGTGTTTAAATATATGTGTGTTCAGTGGTATTGTGATTAGATACTTAATTTATTTCAGGAATCATCAAACCGGGCTCTTCGAGTAGAAAACTGCATTCTTCGACTTATAGAATAATCTGTTGATTCTAAAAAAGAAGACAAATTAAATATCTTTTCATTTCAATATAATCTTCGTTGAATGGTCTGATCTATTCTTATTTTCTGCTTTTTCAGGACTATTAAGATATTAATACATATCTAATGTTTATTTTGCAGTAACAATTCAGTAGAGTCAGATATATTTTGTAAATACATATATTGTATTCTATTACGTAAATTTATATGTATGAATAACAAAGGGTAAGAGGGGAATACAGGATGCCAGACGAAGTGTAGGCCGGATGAAGGATTCGTGGTAATGTGGCCCAAGTCATGGATGTCAATTATGCCTTCCTTGATGGAAATCAACAGATCGAGATCAGCGAAGGACTAATTATCTTGCGACAGTCTATAGTGAGTTTGCTAACCCTATTTTTAACAAACCACCTGACGGAAATCCTAATGTGTATTGCTTACTGTACATGTCCTGTAATAATAGGGTTTCGTTGGAAGGAAATTCTCTATCCTTTCCGTGGGTTTCATGTGAGTGCTTCTGCCTACGGGTCCAAACCCCCGTTTTTGGCCCTACATACAACGAAATAGTGAGGAGTACAGGAATGTACAGTTTGATCTTACCATTAGGAGGAACTGTACGCCACGGCAAGTCCTGCACTGGTGGTGGCTTTCTATCAAATCACATAAAATATCAAGTATAATATTCAAATATCATAAAGTGATTTTTGCCCATCTGTAAAATAAGGACGTGGCCAACCTGTTTTTAACGAAACAGATACAACGTACAATTCCCAGGAGAAACATACTAATCGTTAGTCAGAAGCTGAATCGTTTATTACAGAGGATTACCTAAATGACAATGTGAAGGATGTATTCGGAATTAGTTACCGCTTCATATGCGGTTTCGAACTGATCATAAAAGATCTGTTCAATATAAGTATTACTCTCGAACACGATGATACAGATGGTTATCAGGAGTATTTCCGCATTGAATGACCACTTTGCAAGCGGTTCCGAAGCCCTCGAGGCTCAAGTATAAGCTAATCCCATCATTAAAATTTGGGTATTTTTCTTCAGTATGCTCAAACAGGGTTGCACGATCGCAGTATGCTTTGATCGCAAGTAGACGTGTTTGTCAATTTTGTTCGTGTCAATTTTGTTCACTCGTTATTTCCGGTATGTAGTGCTTCAAAGTTTTGGCAAAGTCACTGACCGGAATCCTTTTTCATCAATTGATCGGTTTATATGTTTGCATTTGGAGCCCAAGAATTCTACGGTAGTGAAAACAGCAACAGTATCAACAAAACGGATGCCACCTTCGGGAAAGGAGCGTGAAGCGAGCGCTGCTGCTGGCCGGCATGCACCCGTTATAGCAACGGTTTCTTCCTTCAAAGACGGAAGGCTGGCGCGAGCAGCGTTGAACCGCATGACCAAAGGCAAACCGATTGAATCTGGCTTCGTGGACTTCTGGAATGCGCGTGAGAGGACAGGGACAGTTATGGATAGAGGACATTGAACAGATAGGTACAACCTTTTTAAAATAGCTTCATGCTGTGGTGATCTGATGGCATTATTTGGCAAAGTAGGGAGGATGTTGGATGCAAGGAAAAAGATGCAACGTGTCCCTTTCTGCATTGTAGGTTACGCCATACGATCTTATTTTGGCGTTACATGAAACATTCCCAATCAAACTTCCCAAGCTCTAGCATCGTATCGTTAGAGACGATTTCATTTCACCTTTTTCTATAAGGCGGAACAGCACGCCGGGTTGTTTTCCCCGTTTTCCGTCTCGTTCGTATATTCACACACGTATTGAGACAATCTAAGCTGGACCAGAGAAGGTTTATCGCTAGACCGTGCAGAGTCCGGATGTGCCGTTTTTGCGTTGGAGTGAAAAGACCAGATAGTCTACTCGATTGTTGTACACCAACGCGAAGGGGGCAAGTTGCGGGCAATGTGCGGTAAGGTGGAAACCCTGCTTAAGAGTTCCGCCTTTCGAGAACCAATTCTGAGCGCGAGGTTTTCTCCACGAAATTCTTAAGAAACATTACAGTGGTTCTTGTTTTTGTTCGGCAGTATTTGTTACGCAATGGAAAGTTTGTGTTTATTTATTTTTAGTGGGTTTGTTAACCGGTGGTACTTTTGTATTTATTTATTTATTTTTTATTTTTTCACAAGGCGGCGTGCCAATTTTTGCACCGCAAAAGTTATGGACACCACAGTTTTATAGTTGTGTACCAATCGCTCAATATCTACTACGAAGATTTTGCTTGATTTTCGTGGAGAGTGAAAGTATTCAAAAATTGCGTGGTTCCACTTTTTCTGGATATGGTATAGCATTTCCGGTGGAACTTCAAATGGTGAGTTGACAGCCTGGAGAGAGGAAGGTCCTTACAAGTTCCTTTCTGGTGCCTTCACAAGTCGTGTGATCATAAATGACTGCCAGCTGAAATATGGCAATGATCATATTGTCGGTTTGACGGTAGTGTGGTGAGGACGTGCGACAGAAGATCGTGTATGTACCTGAAAATCACATTATATATTTTTCATTATAATTTTATTAGTAGTTTCAGGACGTTTTGAAATCGTCTTTGCAGTCTTTACATTTATCTTGGGAGTTTGGAGCAGAATAACAAGCGTTGGAAGCTGTATTTATTTGTCAGCCTTTCTGCAGAAAGTTTGCAAGTGCACTTCTGAAGTTCAACTGCTGTTTCCGTGATGGACTGGCATGCGCTTGTAGGCGGTGCGGGATTGTAATTGAGTATGATTGTTTGGTGGCATTGTGTTAGATATTCCAATTGGTTCAGAACACATCAAACTGGACTCCTCCATCATACAAATGCTTTCTTTTGTAGGTTACATTTAGGTATAAGAAGGACTTTTAAAATTGTATCTGTTCCTTTTCATAAACATGTTGTAAAGGGCGAACACGAAATTATTGCGACACCGAAAATGTCATGCCAATTTTCTTATAATGTTTAGAATCAAACCAAAATTTTAGGGTAGTTTTATACATATATTTACTTCAAAAATCAAAAGAAAAGTTAATCGATGGAGCCTTGAGTGTAAAATTGAACGCATTTTCGCTTGATGCCCTCCATCAAAGTCTTTACAGTGTCATCCGGTACCAGTTTCTCAGTTTTTTTTTCCATTTTCTTAACATGTACTTCTCGTCTTTGACTGTCTTCTTGCTCTTCCGAAGTTCCCGCTTCATCATTGCCCAGTACTGCTCCACCGGGCGCAGCTCCGGACAGTTTGGCGGATTCATGTCCTTTGGAACAAAATGGACAGAATTGGCCTCATACCACTCCAGGACACTTTTAGAATAGTGGCATGATGCCAAATCTGGCCAAAATTGCGGAGCTTCGTCGTGCTGCTGCAAGAACGGCAAAAGGCGCTTCTCGAGGCACTCAGATTTGTAGATCTCGCCATTTACTGTGCCCTTTGTCACGAAAGGCTCACTCCTCAGTCCGCAAAATTGAGATACTTGGAGGCGAACTTCGACATTTTCTTCTTCTTAAATTTGTCGTCCACACAGAAGTTGCTCTTGCCGGTGAAAAACTCCAACCCCGGAATTTGCTTAAAATCGGCTTTTATATACGTTTCGTCGTCCATCACACAGCAGCCATATTTTGTCAGCATCTTCTCGTAGAGCTTCCGTGCCCGAGTTTTAGCCGTCGATTGTTGCCGCTCATCGCGGTTTGGGAAGTTCTGTACCTTGTATGTATGTAGTCCAGCTCTCTTCTTTGCATTTTGGACGTAGCTCTGCGACATGCCGTTCTTTTTAGCCAAATCACGGCTTGAGACGTTGGGATTTGCTTTAATCATCCGCTTCACCTTTCTCTCCGTCTTTTTGTTCTCCGGTCCCGGTTTTCTTCCAGCTCCTTTGCCATAGTCCAACGTCAACCGCTCCTGGAACCGCTTCAACACTCTGGAGACGGTTGAATGGTGAATGTTCAACATTTTTCCCAACTGCCGGTGCGACAGGTCAGGAAATTTCAGGTGTTTGGAAAGAATTTGTTCTCTCGACTCGCGTTCGTTCACCTCCATTTTCGTTGAATCGGAAAACACGACTTCGAGTTTGACAGCATGTAAACAATACACATCAATGAGGAAGTGTGCAAAATTTGGTTGATTTTTATCCAATGGTAAAAAAGTTATGCCCTGTTGAATGTGTCGCAATAATTTCGTGTTACTTCGCCCTTTAATTTTTTTTGGATTTTAGTTTTGATTTTTGGTATGATCTGCTCTGTTTTCAGTTTTTTCAAGGACTGTTGAAATGTTGATACGTACCTAATTTATGATTTCAGTGATCAACCAGTGGATGTCAGATATATTTTGTACAGACATATGTTTTGTCCTCTGACTGTTATTGTAAATACAAATACTAATCTTACTGCACCGGCTGAAGTCTTTCGATGAGAGGTTGATCAGCTTAGTTAGCTAAGCCACTTATTTCAATTTTAGCTAAGTTCAACTATTTAGCTGTCGTTTTCACATTATTTTTAATCAAAAGTTATTTAGGTAATTCATTCATAATAAAATTTGAAATCATCGGTTCTCCATCGTCCTCGTGCCAGTGTGTGGCTCTAACCAGAGATGTGCACGATAGTCCTCCGAAGACACAAGGGGTTGCACATTGGGAAAAAAAAGTAAATGAATCGCGAAAGACATTCAATATTTTTGCGCCGAGTAACACGAAATAAGTGAACATTGCCATTTCGTATGTTAAAATTTCTAGGGAATCGAACACACGTCGCAAAATTAAGCTAACGGAGACATTGGAATTATTTTGCCCCGATTCCCCGATTTAAAAAAATAAATAATGTCTATAAGGAGTGTATCGAATATAAGCTATCCACATACATTTGCGTTGTACGCATGTATTTGTGATGGTTTTTTATGCTCTGAACACTGCATGCTGTGCGTTTGACTGTCAGCTTTCTTTTGTTTACTTGTTTGTGCGGTTCAAATTCTGCGTTTTCAAAATGTCGCGTATTGAAAAGGAAGTGAAAATTAAGGTTCTGGACACATGGCTCAGTGAGAAGGGTATTACTATGCGAAAATTGGGGAAGCGGTTTGGAATTCATCATGCGAGTGTTAAAACCATCATTAATAAGTTTGGGGAACACTATTCTTTGGATGAGCTACCAGGAAGAGGCAGAAAACCCGGTTCTTCCAACCCGAAACTGGAGCAGAAAGTGGTATCTCTAATCATGAAGAAAAATCAATGTCAATACGTGATTTGGCCAAAAAAGCAGGAACGAGTGTCGGAATGATCCAGCGTATCAAGAGGCGAAACCACCTGAAGACCTACAAGAAGCAGAAAATCTCGAAACAAAGTGCAGAACAGAAGAAACGAGCAGCAACAAGGGCCCGGAAATTGTATTCGCGTCTTTTGCAGCGTCCGGATGCATGCGTTTTGATGGACGATGAGACCTATGTAAAGGAGGACTCAAAAACCCTTCCAGGTCCACAATACTTTACTGCCGTCGTTGGGGAGGATGTGAGCGATGCGGACAGGCCGATTCAAGTGGAGAAATTCGGTCGAAAGGTACTGGTATGGCAAGCAATATGTTCCTGTGGTTTGAAGTCAACCATTTTTTACACTACCGGAACTATAAATGCGGAAATCTATCGATCTGAGTGTCTCCAGAAGAGATTGTTGCCTTTATATAAGAAGCATAGTACACCTCCACTGTTTTGGCCGGATTTAGCGTCGGCTCACTATGCCAAAACCACTCTCAATTGGCTTGCGGAAAAGGGTATAGATTTCGTTGAGAAAAATATCAATCCACCAAATTGCCCTCAGCTTCGACCCATCGAACGTTACTGGGCAATCGTGAAGAGGGTCTTCAAGAAGACTGGTAAGGTAGCTGGGAACATGCAGGAGTTCAAAAAATTTGGGCTCAGGCGTCCAAAAAATGCGATGCAACACTTGTCCGGAACTTGATGAAGAGCATTCGATCCAAAGTTCGAAAATTCGTGAAGGAATAACTTAAATTTCATCCGGTCTTCATTATGTTCAAGTTTAACCTCGTACAATAAAGGATCAATTTTTTGTATGAATAAAATATCGGTTTTCAACATAATTTGAAAGAAAGTTTGTGGATAGCTTATTTTCGATACACTCCTTATATTTCCTCGGAAGAATAAAGAAAAAAAAAAAGCAATTAAAAAACCCCTCTTATTAAGAAAAAAAAAACCAAACAAAATCAATCAAAAAACGATCGAATTATTAGCATCCGGTGTTTAAATTTTTCGTAACGGCAGCCATTTGTAAATTGTACACTATACTCAAGGTATGCAACGAAGAGAAAACTAAAATTGTTTAAGCCACCGCTGTCTGCCAATTGGTAAGAACTTGGTAATGGTAAGAACTTGAAATTTTTTTCTCCGTTTGCTTTAATTTCTAACATTATAATTTTCCTAAAAGTAGGCAATTTCTACGTATATTGACGTATGTATATTCATTATACCATAAGAACCATAAGAAAATAGCATCTCTATCATTCGTAAGCGTTTTGCTCGATGCAATCTAGAAGGGAGAAAAAGTTTAAAATTGGCAAAGAAAACTCAGTAGATGAGTATCCAAATTAGATTGAACATAAAGGGTGTTCCGATCAAAATTTGGTCAAACAGTAATGAGTGTGAGACGATCAAAGTTTTTATTAATAAGTCAAATCAAAGTCGATCAAAGTATTTTTCTTTTTCAAGTTTATTAAATACAGAATACAGGAGAAATATTCAGCTAAGCTTCCTGTTTACCGAATGCGAATTGCCGGGCCTGTCATAAGATTTTGTACAGTCTCCTTGTCCACTTTATTCGCCGCAGAACGCCAGTTTGCCTTGAACTGTTTCTCGCTCACAACAGCTTCTTAAGGTTCCGCTTGACGATGGCCCAATATTGTTCGATTGGGCGGAGCTCTGGCGTGTTGGGAGGGTTCTTGTCCTTGAGCACCACTTGAACGTTGTTGGCAGCATACCACTCCATGGCCTTTTTCCGTAATGGCAAGATGCCAAATCCGGCCCAAATAGAACGGAACAATTGTGTCGCTTCAGGAAAGGCAGTAGACGTTTTTGTAGGCACTCGCTCAGATAAATTTACTGGTTGACGGTTCCGGTCGCAATGTAAACGTTACTCTTCAAGCCACAGGTACAGATGGCCTGCCACACCAGATATTTCTTCGCGAACTTTGACAGTTTAATGTGCTTGGAAATATCTGCCACCTATCCCCGCCCGGTTGCCGTTTAAAATTCCTGTCCAGGAAGCTGTTTAAAGTCTGCCTTGGCGTAAGTTTCATTGTCCTGTTCCACGCAATCAAACTTCGTCAGCATCGTCGTGTACAACTCTCGCGATCGTGCTTTGGCCGACGTGTTTTGTTTATCATCGCGATTTGGAGTCACCACTTTCTTGTAAGTCGACAGTCCAGCTCCCTTTATGTTGATTAAATGCTCACACCAAGATGTACTATTAGATTAAATTTAACCTTTTCCCTTTCTCGCCAAAAATTTGTCCGTATCTACGTTTCGAAATAAGCAAAAACATAGATCATCAAATTCCATCTAAAACGTACCCAATAATAACTCTTTATTATTGCAGCGATAATTCCCCTAAAACAACCCAACAGCTTTACAAAACATTCTTGAACAACTGGAACGAATTCACCTAACCTAACCTCTATGGACGCTTACTGGGGCATGATAGCCCAGAACGCGGAAAAATATACAGCTCTCCGAAATTAGGGGATAGAGACTGACTGCCTTTGGGAAAGTTGGTGGCTAAAGTTCAGGAATTTGTGTTGTTTGCTTATATTAATTACTTATGTGTCGTAAACGCTATTTGATTTCAAGGAGACGTTTTTGTGATATAGTATTTTCCGAAAAGTTGCTGTAGGACGTCAGATGTTAGGAGCCTACTAGTTAGGACATATTTACATAACTTTTGAAAATATTGCTGAATTTAAACCAATACATGAAAACATGGCTTTTTGTTGATCCTCCTATCCATATAAATCCTATTTGGGAAAATCTTAAGCGATTCAAGATAAAAGCCCCTACGTATGAAAAACCCAATAATATAGCATACAAGTGCAGGATTTGGTTGAAATTGTTACTAAGCAAACCAACGGCAGCCGCAATTCTCAGTTAATCCAATCGCCAGCATATTTCTTCCGAGCTAGCCAACAAGAGTCCAAATCCGATTATGTTTACAGATTTCTTCACTTCACTCAACCATCGTCACGTGGAGAAGCTTTTCCCAAAGCAGCCGGCCACCAGATTCGGCAGCAAACGGGCAAACGGCCTTTTCCTTGATTCGGTTTCATATTTCTCGGAAGCGGGACCTTGAGGGTGTATTGGAAAAATCAAACAACAATCTCATTCCTGACAAATGGATATTGATATGAAGGAGAGTTTGAGTATGTGTTTTCGTATGTGTTTGCGAATATCGATGGTTCGGTGGTGTTGCCGGCGGCAGAGACGGATCAGATTCATCCGATGGTATTTTGTTTGCCAAATCGTATTTCAATCCCAAGTAGGTGCCTCCATTTGATTTCTGATCTGATGCTACCGGGTGATGGTAAAGATTGTTTTATCGATTATATCGAAGAAAAAACAACGTTTGCGTCACAATCAAGGTTCCGGGCATTTAAGAGGCAAGTTTCCATCACCAGTTTTCCAAAATTAAGAACCAGTTCTGTCCTTCAGTATTGAGATTACGATAATGGAAATTTATCACAGTACTACGGCTGGCGATTGAAATGCAATGATAAATTTCCATGATCTTTGCTTCGCTTTTGAACGAAAAAACAGCTAGATGATAGCGAAGTCTATGTTGATGATTAGTTGCCTCTTAAATCAAATAAATATCCATACGAACGAACGCAAGTAAGTGCTAATTCTCTTTAGAAGTTAAACACATTGACATTGGTGAATACGACACCGTCACGTCGACGACGGAAGGATTCCTTCTTCTCATTCCACCCTCGAACACCTTTTTTTCCCAGCTCTGTTAATAATCGCCAGTCTGCCACCGTACGGGAGGAAAGTGAACAGCTTTTACCGTTGATTGAAAAGGAAATTGCTGACGCCCGTTTTACTCGTCATTCATTTCGCTTGGCAAAGCGGTAAACCGGTAGTGAGCAAATGGATCAACTAGTCCGATGGAAAGGAACAAAGGCAGGGAAGCGGTGCTTTCGCTTTCACACGGCGGAATTGGAAAACAACATCGCTCTGTGGTTGTGTTTTTCCATCCTTATCAAGTGCTTTGAAATATTCTTTTTACGAGCGCGGTACTTGACTGCCATTGAATGCTTTCGATGCCCGAGAGAGCGCTTTATATGGGGGGGTGTTGCTTCTAAGTGGCTTATTGGGATGAACGAAGGTGATTAACCAAAGTTTCAGTCACTATTTTTCACACGAACTGATTATTTTTCAAAATGCCTCGAGATTGGGGATCCGCTGAAAGCTTTCAGCTTCCCTGAGAAGGGTCATTGCCTTGGGAAGGGATCACACCAGGATTAATTGCTTTCGCTCGGTTGGTCTATGATCTCTTCAGGGCAGGCACGTCAACATTTGATAAACTAGGCGCCAGCAGCCCCGCCAGTATTGGTAGGTGAACAGAGCGGAAAATTAAATTCGAAACGGGTACCGGAGATGGATAGCAAAAAAAAGCTTGACAGTCGATTCGGTGGTTTGACACTTTTGGGCTTGGCTTCGATTCAATTATGAAGGACGGAATGATAGTCGTAGGTTGTAGAGATGCACAATGATTTCAATAAACTGATTATTTTCACATATTATTGAGTCACTTAGATTACCGAATGTAGCGTCATTTATGGATGCATTGTATTGATCGAATCCTTTATGAATGTTTTTTCCACTGATGATCGAAGTAAGCATTGGCTCCCGACGTGTTTTTTTTTCTGACAGCGATTATTTTTTACTTTAATGTAGCTTATTCCAGCCATGTTAATAAGCGTTAATCGCCAACATTTTTGTTATTGATTGCAAAAGAATCGAAAGTGCCCGTGCAAAGAGCGGTTCTGAGTTGAAACCTCGTAATTCTACCGAACGTAGTGTTTCGTCTCGTCTACTTATTTGTGTACCATTCAAGAAGCTGTATTGGAATTAAACTGGCCACGATGGCCAAACCAATGGCGACGATGGCATTTCATCTGCAAGGACAGAACCGGGTGATGGTATAGGTGTCCATCTAGAGCCTGAAGCGATTCGTCGGTGGATGATTTTTGATATTCTATCGGATTATTTCGACGGCTGTGATTAAGCTCAATTCAGGTGAGCTTTTCCATTATGTTAACCTGTTGATCAACTCTATTTTATCGGTCTACTTACGTAATACTAAAATACTAGTCGAATTTTCTATACTCCCACACACGTCCGTGTGAACTAATTCAAGTAGCCTAGTTGACCTGAGAGGACCCATTGTTTTGAAATGTATGCTGCTTTGTTTCCCTGCCATACAGCTTGCGCAAACATTTTCCTTTCATTCACTCTGGGGACTAATGTTGATTGCTTCCGCCATTTCATTATTTTGTAACTTAGGTGCCCTAAGTCGTTCATGCCATCTGGCTAGACTTACCTGTTTTTCCTTTCCAATCATTGCAGCTGAATGGACTTTATTATCTATGCCAAATTCAAAGCAATATAAATCATCTACTATGCTACCTTTAGCAATAGTTTCTCCAAAGCAGTCCATTGTGACTTTATTTTTCAGAAAAGCAACCGTTTTCCCCAGAGAACTCACCCTTCTAACAGAAAAGAGATTGCTTTCAAGCTCTGGTACAAAAATCACGTTATAAAGTTCTTACTGTTTGATTTTATTTAGTCCAACTTTTGATTCCAAGGTAACTTTACCTCTTCTCATGCCATGGAGAACCTGACCGGTCTTGGCTGTACTTATTTCCACCGGTTTTTCTAGATCGGTTGCATTTTCCAACAAACAATGTTTCATTTAAGGTCTGTATCCGCAATAATCCGGACACCTCAAAACACGAATAAAACATAAATTTCGCATTTCACACTAATTTTTCCCCCCCCCTTTTTCTTTTCTCCCCCCCCCCCCCCCTCTTGTTTTCTCCCCCCCCCCCCCCCCGCCATTTTCTTTTCGCCCCCCCCCTCTCTTATTTTTCCCCCCCATTCTTCCCTTCCAATTCTTGCCACACAGGAAAGGGCGATCACGAAATTATTGCGACACATTCAAAAGGGCATAACTTTTTTACCATTGGGTAAAAATCAACCAAATTTTGCACACTTTCTCATTGATGTGTATTGTTTACAAGCTGTCAAACTCGAAGTCGTGTTTTCCGATTCAACGAAAATGGAGGTGAACCAACGCGAGTCGAGAGAACAAATTCTTTCCAAACAAAGTTGGGAAAAATGTTGAACATTCACCATTCAACCGTCTCCAGAGTGTTGAAGCGGTTCCAGGAGCGGTTGACGTTGGACCACGGCAAAGGAGCTGGAAGAAAACCGGGACCGGAGAACAAAAAGACGAAGGGAAAGGTGAAGCGGATGATTAAAGCAAATCCCTACGTCTCAAGCCGTGATTTGGCTAAAAAGATCGGCATGTCGCAGAGCTACGTCCAAATGCAAAGAAGAGAGCTGGACTACATACATACAAGGTACAGAACTTCCCAAACCGCGATGAGCGGCAACAATCGACGGCTAAAATTCGGGCACGGAAGCTCTACGAGGAGATGCTGACAAAATATGGCTGCTGTGTGATGGATGACGAAACGTATATAAAAGCCGATTTCAAGCAAATTCCGGGGTTGGAGTTTTTCACCGGCTAGAGCAAGTTCTATGTGAACGACAAATTTAAGAAGAAGAAAATGTCGAAGTTCGCCTCCAAATATCTCATTTGGCAGGCCATCTGCTCTTGCGGACTGAGGAGTGAGCCTTTCGTGACAAAGGGCACAGTAAATGGCGAGATCTACAAATCTGAGTGCCTCGAGAAGCGCCTTTTGCCGTTCTTGCAGCAGCAGGACGAAGCTCCGCTATTTTGGCCAGATTTGGCATCATGCCACTATTCTAAAAGTGTCCTGGAGTGGTATGAGGCCAATTCTGTCCATTTTGTTCCAAAGGACATGAATCCGCCAAACTGTCCGGAGCTGCGCCCGGTGGAGCAGTACTGGGCAATGATGAAGCGGGAACTTCGGAAGAGCAAGAAGACAGTCAAAAACGAGAAGGACATGTTAAGAAAATGGAAAAAAAAACTGAGTAACTGGTACCGGATGACACTGTAAAGACTTTAATGGAGGGCATCAAGCGAAAATGCGTTCAATTTTACACTCAAGGCTCCATCGATTAACTTTTGTTTTGATTTTTGAAGTAAATATATGTATAAAACTACCCTAAAATTTTGGTTTGATTCTAAACATTATAAGAAAATTGGCATGACATTTTCGGTGTCGCAATAATTTCGTGTTCGCCCTTTATTTTTTGGGAAATTTCGATACCTTCTTCGTTCTGAAATGCTCAGCTGTAGCATTTCTGGCCATAGCAGAATAAAAAGCCAACCCTGGAAGCTGCTTGAAATCCTCCAGGACATAAGTTTCATCGTCCATAACAACGCATGAAAACTTCGTCAAATATTCGCAGTACAAACGTCGAGCCCGTGATTTTGCTGCCAAGTTCTGTTTGTCGTTGCGATTTGGAACTGTTTTTACTTTATACGACTTAAGTCCCAAACGTTGTTTTGATTTTTGGACAAAACCAGGCGGCATCCCTATTTTACGAGCCACCGTTCGAATGGAGAGATTTGGGTTTGTCGTTAATATCCTTTTCACCTTTCGGTCCATGACAGGATCAGCGCGTCCAATGTTTTTGTCACTTCTCGGTTTCCTCTCCACCGTCAAACGTTCCCAAAATGATTTGAGCACATCGTGAACAGTGGATTTAGGCAAATCCAATGTTTTTGCAAGGTCCCGCATTGACAAGTTAGGATTTGCCCTCCCCCCGGACAAAATTCGCTCGCGCACTTGTTTTTCTTTTGTCGCCATCTTGAATACTAAACATGAAATGTAAACATCAATCAAAGTTTTTCCCCCCTCCCCTTTTTCCCCTCATCCAAAACAAGATTTTGTCCGTTTCCAACCATCTGCGTCTTGCCCCGCGCGCCCCCCCCCCCCCCCCTCTCTCCTCTCCCCCCCCCCCCCGGGTTTTCCCCCCCCCCCCCTTTTTTTTCCCCCCCCTCCCCCCCCACTTTTTTCCTCCTTCCTTCCTTTCTTTTTTTTTTTTTTTTTTTTTATTTCCTTCCCCATAGCCAAAAGGCTTTGCAATGAAGGCACGGTCAGCACATTCCGCAGAGACGGTCGTGAATCGATAATCGATGTCACGTTCTGCAGTCCTTCGCTTACGGAGGACATGAACTGGAGAGTCAGTGAGAAGTACTCCCACAGCGATCACCAAGCGATAACCTTCAGCGTCAGTCGGCGAGCCTATACGGTAACGAGGTGAACGAGGACCCGCGAGCAGAAGTGGAAGATACAGGACTTCGACAAGGAGACCTTTATCGAGGTGCTTCGAACATACAGCGGTAAAAATCACGACGCAGAGGAGTTGACAGAAGCGATAGTAATGGCTTGTGACGTATCAATGCCAAGGAAATTGGAGCCCAGGTGCCGACGGCGCCCAGCTTACTGGTGGAACGGAACACTTAGTACCCTCCGTGCTACATGCCTCCGAGCGAAAAGAAGTGCCCAGAGGGCAAGAACTGATGCCGAGAGGGAAGAATGGAGACTCGTTTTTCGCGAAGCTCGTGTGGCTTTCAAAAGGGAGATCAGGTTGAGCAAGTCGAACTGCGTCAAAGAGCTTTGCCGAGAAGCTGATGCCAACCCATGGGGTAACGCCTATCGAATCGTGATGGCAAAGTTGAAGGGCCCGGCGACTCCCGTTGAAATGTGTCCGGACAAATTGAAGGCGATCGTGGAAGGACTTTTTCCAAACCATGACTCAACGTTGTGGCCGCCTACGCCATATGAAGACGAAGAAGCTGAATCCAATGGTTCACGGATCTCCAACGAAGAGCTCGTAATAGTTGCAAAGGGTCTGAAGTTGAAGAAAGCTCCTCGCCAGGATGGAATCCCCAATGTAGTGCTAAAAACCGCTATACAGGCGTTCCCTGAAATGTTCAGGATGGTACTACAGAAATGTTTGGATGAAGGCTATTTTCCAGACAGATGGAATGTCCAGAAACTGGTTTTTCTGCCGAAACCGGGGAAGCCACCAGGGGACCCAGCATCGTATCGACCCATATGTTTGTTGGACACCCTCGGAAAGCTACTGGAAAGGATCAGCCTCAACAGGCTCACACAGTGCACGGAGAGCGAGAGTGGTCTATCGAGGGGGCAATTCGGATTCCGAAAGGGAGTCTCAACGACGGATGCAATCCGAACAGTCGTGTATAGTGCAAAGAAGGCATCCACACAGAAGAGGAGAGGAAATCGACTTTGCGCCGTAGTAACAATCGACGTGAAAAACGCTTTCAATAGTGCTAGCTGGGAGGCTATCGCCGTAGCACTGCATAGGATGTGTGTTCTCAGCAACTTGTGCAGGATGCTGAAAAGTTACTTCCAGAACAGAGTCCTGGTGTACGAAACGGAATTGGGCCAAAAATCAATCACGATTACGGCGGGGGTACCACAAGGTTCCATTCTAGGTTCAACGCTCTGGAACGCGATGAACGATGGAGTACTAACGCTGCAGCTGACCAGTGGAGTTGAAATCGGTGGATTCGCTGACGACGTCGTGGTCACTATAACTGGCGAGACGTAAGAGGAGGTCAAGATGTTGACGGCGGAGGCGCTGGATACCATTGAAGCGTGGATGACAGGAGCAAAACTGCAGCTGGCCCATCATAAGACGGAGGTAGTGCTAGTGAGCAACCGGAAAGCCGTTCAACTAGTAAACATCAACGTCGGAGAACACGACATCGCATCGAAGCGCGCGCTGCAGCACCTGGGAGTAATGGTTGACGACCGTTTAAATTTCAACGCACATGTCGATTACGCCTGCGAAAAGGCGTCCAAGGCTGTCAACGCGATAGCAAGGATTATGCCAAAGGTCGGCGGGCAGAGGAGCAGCAAATGACGCCTTCTTGCAAGCGTTGCAACCTCAACTCTGAGGTATGGAGTTCCGGCCTGGGCCGCAGCGCTGAAAACAAAGCGTAACCGGGATAAACTGAACAGAGTATTCCGACTCACGGCTATGCGGGTCGCAAGCGCCTACCGAACGATTTCATCGGAGGCAGTCTGCGTCATCGCTGGGATGATGCCCATTTGCATCACCCTGGTTGAGGATGTGGAATGCAATCAGAGGAGGAATACAAGGAACGTGAGAGGTATCGTCAGAACGGACTCGTTGGCTAAGTGACAGCAATAGTGGGACAATGCGGGAAATGCAAGGTGGACCCACCGGCTCATCCCAAATGTATCTGCGTGGGTGAATAGGATGCATGGAGAAGTGATCTTCCATCTGACGCAGTTCCTGTCCGGGCAAGGCTGCTTCCGGAAATATCTGCGTCGGTTTGGTCACGCACCTTCGCCTCTCTGTCCAGAGTGCGGAAACGTAGAAGAGACACCGGAGCACGTCGTCTTCGAATGTCCTAGATTCGAAGATGCGCGCAGGGATATGCCTGGTATGACCGCCGACAATGTCGTACGTGAAATGTGCCGCAAAGAAGAGAAATGGAACGCTGTCGACCGGGTAGTAACTCGAATACTGACCGAAATGCAGAGGAAGTGGCGTAATGATCAACGTTCTAACGCAACTGGCTAGATCGGTTTCGGGAGAAATTCTTTCGCCGGGGAACTCTCCGTCGGAGTAGGCTAGATCCACTGCTGGGGACTAGTTGAGTAGATCTCGAAGCATCACCGGACTGGGTCGTCGGGGCACCAGTGAACTGGACGCCTGGCTCCGCCGGCATCGCTGGATTGACTTCGGCACCCTACCGGTTGGCCCGCGAATAACAGAAGAATCGGTCTCGGAAGAATGTCCACCGCCGGGGAACTCTTTGTCGGTGTAGGCTAGGTCCACCGCCGGGGACTAGTCGAATAGAGCGCGGACAAATACTGGATTTGGATCGTCGGGGCGCCAGCGAACCGGAAGTCAGTATCCACCCGGAATCGCCGGACCGACCTCGGTATCCTACCAGCTCGTCCCTTGATGTGGGAGGACAATAATGTGCGTTCCCATTGAGGTGGGAGGTCAATTAACCGATTACTTATAAGAGCCAAAGGGCTCAGCATGACGAATGTCGATCGCTGATTGGCGAAAATTATGCTAACAATATAACTACAGGAACCGAAGGGTTCGGCATGATTGGAGCCAAAGAGCTCGGCACGAACGGAGCCAAAGGGCTCAGCTAAATTAAAATTATAAATGGGACGAGGTGCACATTGCACATAACACCTCTCCCTCCGAAGTAATACTGCATGGTATGTCTGGACACTTTTTATGGTGGACCCTGACCCACAACGCCCAAAACCCCCACCACTACTCTCACCGTTGGAACTTGATATAGTTTTAAAAACTTTTTTTTCACAATTTTAATTTTTTTCAAATTTTCCCCATTCCATTGATGGATTTTATTATCAACAAAAGAGCATTTGAACATTTGTCATTTTCAGCTAACGAACATAATTGGTCTACATTTTGAAAAACGTCATCAAATATATAATCAGTTTAGTTTCCGCTTTCAGTTAAACTGAAAATGTATTATAATGATCATGAAGTCATCGAACTTTACACCGAATTACACTACAAACATAATCGATCATTTTATGTTTGTCATTTCTTCTCAGTGTAATCGGAACTCTATTTGAACTTGAAAGTAGAAGAAAAGATCAACAATATCTTTATTGTGAACATTCACGTTGATCGAAAGGGTGGTTTACGGGTTTAAATGATCTTTGTGATGAAGTATGAGTCGATAATTATTGCGATACTTTTTTTAAACGGAGTGCCTCACGATGTCCAACTTCTTCACTCCGGGGTGGAGCTGGCAGTACGAACAAATCATCGAGCGTAGTTGCTTGACTGTTGTCGTCATGACTGCTGCAAATCAACTGATAACGCTGTCAATTTTTTTCGTAAACAACAGGGTTGCTACGATTGGATCGCATAGATGGATCCACCACCATGGTAATCGGATGAAAATTTTCTAAATTCAGTCAATTGTTTTATTGTATGCTATTCCATATTTTCGCCACATCATGTTATGTTTAGTACAAAACATTGAACATTTTCCGGTCAATGATGATAAACATAACATTCACTATAATTTATCTGCTTTGACTCAAACTTTGAGGAACATCCCTCGCTCATCTATTAAAGCGGCCAATACAAAAAATTATGAGTACACTCTCCCATCCCCACCCCATCTCGGAACCGAACCGAAATATCATCCACGGTAGGACCTCATCGATGTCAACGTTGACGACGACGACGACGACGACGATGACAATCATCCCACCGATAACCAACCAACTGGCAAGTGATGCGCAGCCCTTCGGTTATGTTTATGATTTATTCCGCGCCGGCATCGAGACGAACGAGTGAGAGCGTACATCCACCCATTCACCACCCATCAACTCTCCCACCCCCCGAAATCGTGTAGCGTCAAGCAGCCAGCGTGAGCAAAATTATTTAAATCACTTGACATAATTTATTCCGAGCATGCTATCACTTTAACGAAACGATAGCAGCAGCAGCAGTAGCATATCTGGCTGAGCAGCAGTCAAGTTGATTTTAATGAGATGATGGCTCATCGCCGTTGAGCATTTTCCGTCGATTCCGTGTTGTTTGCTCTGTCGGGACTTTAAGACTGCGAAGAGGCAATTGGTTTTCCATCAGGAAATACGTAATTCTGTCGTGGGATGTAAGCGAACAAAAGAAGATCCATGGCACAGGTAGACGCCGACCCGAATGCAGGATTAATTAGTCTCGTGTCTACCGGCCATCGGATGTCAACGAAAGAAGCGTCCCAAAAGTTTTTCCATTAACAGATCACGCTGTGGAAGCAGTCAGCCGGTATCATTTTTTCTTTTTTGCAGGCTAAGAATACACGGGAGATGGATGGCACTGATGTCGATATCAGCGACGTAATCGAGTTCTATTTTTTTCCGTCAATTGGAAAGGCGAAGCACAGAGAACAGACGTCCATCTTCGGTCTGCTACTTGTGTAAAACTTTAAACCGACATTTCAAATGAATGTCGTTATGCTCCTGGTAGGCGGCGCTGTAGTTGTGCGAAAACTGTCATGTCAATGTTTATCAATAAAAAGCCTAGCACATAACCTGAAAAATTTTGTTTGTTTTTCTCTGAACTTGCTTTTTATACCGGTTGCCCATATACACTTTTACACATGTTTTTCGAGAAATGGTACATGGACATCAGTGTCTGTTCTCTGTGGGCGAAGGATGATCAAATTTAGCTGGGTTGGTGATGAGGTTTTTGTTCTTTGATGTGCGGTTCCTTGAAACGATATAGGATGGAACCTCGAGGTCGCAGGGCGATTTAAAACCTTAGATTTGGAACATTCAAGTGAATTGAATTGACTTTTAATGTTAAGGTCAACAAATGGTGTGTTTTTATTTCATTCACTTTTCTAGTACTGTACCTATGGAAGAAGGTTTCTCTTTAATTTTGACCATTCGCGATTTAATTATTTCCCTAGTGAAGTCCACAGTCAAAATGATCAAAGATGATTTTAATCGTAGAAATGCATTCTACAGGAAAACAATTAAATAACTATCCCAAAAACATTGAATTCTTGGTTATTGTTCTTGATGACCTTGACTATGTGAGTTTTTTTTAAACTTAAGTGTATCATCAGTAATCAATATTCATGAATCTCATCAATTGATCCCTGGATATAATTGTGGATATAATTTTTACTTTTACTACTAAAACAAAGAAATTCCTTATTGAAGGTGCATCGTAAGCAATGAGGTGTATACAGGTGGCGTTTGTCGGTATTTGTAACGAAAAATGTGTAAACAATCCCTGATTTCGGGTAGTGACATAAAACTTCAAAAACAAGCGAATAATAACAAAGCAAGTTTAGCATCTTTTTGTGCACAAAAAGGCATTTTTCAGCCGAAACCTTTAAAAACCTAATTACTGAAAATAAACATTCCACCTGGTGATTTGCTGCTGTTGTGAATTGTTGTTTTTGGAGATCTACGTCACGCATGTTTACAAAAAAAAGGCTGTGCACCATCTCACGAACACAATGACAGAATTTTGCATTACACTTATATTGCGCTTTTTGCACCTTATAAGAGTAGTGTGAGAATTTTTTTGTCACAGTGATTTTTTTATCACACTCAACATTGTCCCAAAATTTACATTTACCGTTGTTTGAGTTTAGCGTGCACACTGCTCGGCGAAATGTCAAAGAAAAAAAAAGAATCTCTCAAACCCGTGTTTTTCATCTGTCCGGGAAAACTTTTTCGAAGAAGCACAGCATTCGAGTCCAACAAATGTACGTTTCAGAAATTCCTTTTTTGAGATTCATTCGGATTTATTTTTCGATCGTAGGGAAAGCAAGCTCGACGGGCAACGTGAAAAACCATATAGGAAGATGACACGTTGCTGAACGACGATGAAAATGCAGATGAGGACGGAGAAGGAGCAATCTAGGAGAAATTTGTTTAATAACTTTGGTTGTGATTGGCACGGCTCGATTTGTTCTCATTCTTGTGCTTGTGATTGTTCAGCAGCTTTTCTTTGCTGACCCTTAGCCTTTCCAACGACATCCCTGTTCTGACCACAACCACCACCACCTAGTGCCGGTCGTCCACTTCTGGCTTGAAACTTCGTCGTCTTCCCTCAGTCCTCTGGTGAACCAGCTCGAGATTCTCACAGCAATCAAAAGGTTTCTTTCCGGTTCATATTTTGTCAGATCTTCCTTCCCCATCGTCCAACGCGGTTGTCATTTGTGCTGACAGATCTTCAGTCTTAATCGTAACACTCCGTCAAGGCTGACTGAAAAGTAATTTCAAAAATGTGTGGCGTGGAATAAAACTATGTCGGAATGAGACTATGAAATATTATTTAATTTATATTATTTAGGCAGTTGAAAATTTGTTTTCGGAACAAGGTTAGCGACATCGTCTTTGAACTGCAGTGTGGGACCGAATCGTCCTCCTCGAATATAACCACATTTTCTGAAAAGACTATTCATTGGAAATCTTGAAAATGATTCCATAATTTCTGCCACGACCAGATGGATATCACGGTGGCTGCATTCCTGGTAAATTCGCTTCAGACGTTGTTTCGCGAGACCGAAAACGATCTCTATTGGGTTGTACATCGGGCAATGAGGAGGCAGGAAGATTGGAATAATGCCCAGTGACCGTAGAAAGTAAATTATCATTGGGTCACAGAGGATACGGGCACCATCTAATATCCACACGGAATGCGATCCGGGATGACGCTATACTTCGTCCGAATTTGCTACGTAAGTACGGCAGCACTCAAAAAATGTTGTACGATTAAAG
>JAHHFK020002356.1:20000-62542 GCA_024533555.2 Aedes koreicus | reverse complement strand
TTTTTGCTAAAGAATTGAGATGTCACTAGGAAACCGATTGAATCGTATCGGTTTCAAGAAAAATTCAAATTGAGACGACTCGTAAATCGTAAATCAAATAACCCTCTACACCTTTTTCAAACGTTCGTAGAAGACACCGTGGCCTGTAAAACCAATAACCTTTAGTCTGCGATGGAATATGTCACCGTCATCGTCAATTGCCTAGGACGTGAAATCCCTCGGGACATGTTTCGATTGATGTTGCCATTCAATTGAATGATTCGGTTGCGGCTATGATCCAGTAAAAGGGCATACATTCATTTTTGACATTTTTGACAGACCGTGAAATATTGACGCCTTTAGCAGTCCAAGCTATTTTCCTTTGCCAGTTTTGCTTTTATTTTTAACATTCTTTCAGGCACAACAGCAAACACTTTAGGATGTTCGTCTTACAGAAGAGGTGTAGTCACTTGTCCCAAAAGAGCCATTTCTTGTAATTTATCCGCACATATATACAACAGCATAAGTGGATTATATATTTAATTAGCAGAAGTTTTTGCTCTCGAGAGAGCCTTTTAGCACCGAGATTCTTCGCTTGTTTTGTCGAGAATTTTTTTTCTCCTCATCGGCTCGTGCGGTTTGGAATGCGGTGGTAAGATCGTGTAGAAAACCAAGTCATCCAGGCCGTATAATTCCACTAATTAGCATCTGCTTCTTTGGCCCAGGAAATCTTACTTCCGAGGCGCCAAACAGAGGCGATATCGCTGTACACAAGTCTTGTAAGCCGTTTCCATTCAGAGATTTCACCTTTAGTTTAGTTTTTTTTTGCTTTCGATTTCCACGAAGCAAAAGCAGAGAAGAGTAATTCACGTTGAAGTTGTTCGAATACCCCGTGAAAAATGATTAATTAAAAATCGTTCAATGAATTTCCACAATAGTATTGACATTCATGGTGCGACATATGGTAAATTTAGTCCGAATCACATCTTAAGTCAATACCTTTTGCTAACGACAATACGCCACCACCGGCCATGGTCATTGGAGTATAATTTGCTGATGAGTGAAAGTTTCCTCGTTAGGAGCAAGGATAACGCAAAACTCAGAAACAACAGGAAAAAGACGTGAACAGAGTGAACAACAACGGCATCCAACCCCATCTACTAAGGATATGTATACCGAGAAAGAGTCTCAGTTCCTTCCGCCAGCAAGCACTGGTTATTGTCTGTATCCGAGGGGAGCAGAAAGTTGTGTGTCGATAGAACACCGAATGCAAGAATAGCTCAATTAGAGCTAGTTTAACGGCTCAAATGAAGTGATGAAGACGAGAGGTGCCGGTGATGGTGATGATGATCATGCTCATTATAATGACTGGCTGTCGTGAAGCTATGCAGGGCGGAAGGAGTAGAAAATCACTGCGAATTGGTTCCCAGGAATGACTTGAAAGGAACAAATTTCTTAATAGCATCCTACCACAGTCCACAGCACACGCCCTTGTTGGAGGGAGTGAAATAAATTTCTCTAACCGATTTTCGTGAATTATAAATTAAACCTTCAGAATTTAATTACTTTGCAACTTTCTACCCACATAAGAAAGTAAATGGAGACAACTAGGAAGCAGGATGCCCGAAAATAGCGATAAGGGTATCAAGCACGCACTTATTAGGATTCCCGCCCTTGCCGAATTTATATGTACTAGTACCGAGACGGATTCCTTGATGGTGCAAATAAATCCCCATTGACGGCTGTGAAGTGCGTGTTGTTGATATCAAGAAACTACTGAATGCGGAAAAGTACGTGAGAAATGTCGTAAAACTAAATCTTCAACATGGGAGTATTTTATGTACAAAGGTTAAACAGAGGATGGAAACTTTCAGTTGCTACCTAGTTCCTAGTAATGACTTACGAGGGGATGACGGTGTCGTAAATTTTAAAGGGTTGAGTTTAATAAGTAGAATTTTGTATCCTTCATATCAATTTGAGTAGATTATTTCTTAGAACTTTTATATAAGAAGACTGCGCATCAACAATCAAAATTATCGAACAGAAAACAGGGAGCAAAGGAATTAAATTACATCTAAAGGCTGACTAAAAGTAAATTGGTACGCCCCTCACGCGCCGCTAGCACGCCTCTAGAGTTGGGAATCAAAAATCTTTGACAGTGGTTTGTTTATACTTCTATAGAGAACAACTGGTTCAAGCTTGATCAAAAAAGTCGACCGCGTTCAGAAATAACGTCAAATAGAACTCGAAAGAAGAAACAATATTGTGTACACACACCTGGAAAATCCGGAGTGGTCCGGTTCCAAGCTAGCTAAAGTGTTGAAGATGCCGAAAACAACAGTTTGGGAGTGCTCAAAACCTACAACGAAACCTTGAGTGTGGAAAAGAATCAGCGGACCTACGAAAAAACTGGAATAAGGTATCGTCAGCTGCGCAGCAAGGTGTTGAGGTGCGTTAAAGCCAATCCCAGTCTTTCAATCCGAAATGTGGCCAGAAGATACAACACCAACTTGAAAAACGGTGCGGAACATCATTGCCAGGGAAGAATACCAGCCGTACAAAGCCAGTAAACATCCGAACCGGCACATGAAGCAGAATTCCGCGGCCAAAAAGCGTGCAAGGCTCTTGTACGACCATGTTTTGATGAAACACAAGAGCTGCACTTTGATCGATGACGAAACAAACGTCAAATTCGATTTTAAGCAGCTTCCCGGTCAGAATTGTAAAGGGTGTTTCGATAAAAAATTGGTCACACTGTAATGTGTGAGTCGATCAGAGTTTTTATTAATAAGTCAAATAATTTTTCTTTTTCAAGTTCAGTTAATAAAGAATGCAGGAGAAATATTCAGCTAAGCTTCCTTTTAACCGAATGCAAATTGCTGGTTCTTTCGTTTAACACCTGCCATAAGATTTTGTACAGTCCCCTTGTCCACTTTATTCGCCGCAGAATGCCAGTTTGCCTTGAACTGTTTCTCGCTCACAACGGATTTTTGAGTCTTCTTAAGGTTCCGCTTGACGATGGCCCAATATTGTTCGATTGGGCGGAGCTCTGGCATTTTGGGAGGGTTCTTGTCCTTGGTCACCACTTGACCGTTGTTGGCAGCATACCACTCCATGGCCTTTTTTCCGTAATGGCAAGATACCAAATCCGGCCATAATAGAATGGAACAATTGTGTCGCTTCAGGAAAAGCAGTAGACGTTTTTGTAGGCACTCGCTAAGATAAATTTCCTGACGGTTCCGGTCGCAATGTAAACGTTGATCTTCAAGCCACAGGTACAGATGGCCTGACACAACAGATATTTCTTCGCGAACTTTGACAGTTTAATGTGCTTGAAAATATCTGCCACTTTTCCCAGTTCGGTTGCCGTATAAAATTCCTGTCCAGGAAGCTGTTTAAAGTCTGCATGGACATATGTTTCATCGTCCTGTACCACGCAATCAAACTTCGTCAGCATCGTCGTGTACAGCTTTCGCGATCGTGCTTTGGCCGGCGTGTTTTGTGTATCGCCGTGATTTGGAATCACCACTTCTTGTAAGTCGACGGTCCAGCTCGTTTTTAGCTCTATCCAAGGTTGAAGGCGCCACTCCCAGCTTCTTTGCGACATCTCGTACGGAGAGGTTGGGGTTCCGCTCGAAACAGCGGGCAACTCTTTTTGTCGTCGCTGTGGCCTTCGGCATTCGATTTCCCCCCGATCCAGCTTTCCTGGCTGTCGACAAACGTTCACCAAACTATTTTAATACGTTGGTAACAGTTGATTTAGCCACATTCAACAATTTCGCCAACTTGGCGTGAGAGTAGTTTGGATTTTCGCCATGCACGTGCAACCCAACCAAAAAAACAAAAAAAAAAAAAAAAAAAACAAAAAAAAAAAAAATCCCAATTCCCCCACTCAAACAATTCCCCCCCGGCCCCCCCCCCCACCCCCTTTTTCTTTCTTTTGGCCCGCCCCCCAAAACCCGCCCCCCCCCCCCTTTTCCCCCCCCAACCTGAAACCTCCCCAAACCTCCTTCCGCCACCAATCCCCCCCCCCACCCCCCCCCCCCCCCCAAACCAAAAAAAAAACCCCCCCCCCAAACCGCCCCCGCCCCCCCCCCCCAAAACCAACCCCCACCGTTTGCCCCCCCACCACCTCCTTTTGGCCACCCAACCTATCCCCCCCGAAATGATAAAAGTTCACTGCTACCAGCGGCTGGATAGTCATGAAGAAAATGAATATATTTTTTGGCTCAGGAAGTACTAACATCACCGGAAGTACCGGTTTAAAGCTTAATAATTTGCCCCTAATAACGTAACTCACACCAACACACCCTCAAATATTCTGTCAAAATAACATAGCGAATCAAAACAAAAACAAAGATACTAGTTCCGAAAGGTATCGAAAAGCGCAAGAGTGTAGTGCAAGGTGCAGACTACTAGGTGTACTTCGGATCTAGAGTTTCTACAACAGTGAACCAATTTCAAACCGCTAGTTTCATATTGATTGTTGCTGCTACCGTCATCTCTGACTCTTTCTCTAAACGAAAAAAAAAACAACAAGCCACCCCCCCCCCCCCCCCCCCCCCCAAAGACCCCTCCCCCCCCCCAAACCCCCCCCCCCAAAAAAATAATAAAAAAAACTCCCCCCCCAAAGGGAAAAAAAAAAATTTTTGGTATTCGTAATGTGCGCATTAAAAAACACGACTATATTAGGATGGATGGTAAAAATGAACGGAAAATGAAATTTGAACAAACCAAAATGCATTTTATTCATTGAGAAATTAAAAACTTCACAAAAATACTTCTACACCCTGCCGCGCCGGAACTTTGGCCATAGCTGAGAAAAAAGAAGCTATTTGAATATACTCTCCTCTTCAAATTGGCACAGAACTTCTTGATTGGGCTGAGCTGGGGCACGTTGGGAGCCGGAATGCCCAACCACTACATTTCTTCCAGAGCCCGCTTCGAGTAGTGGGCCGACGCTAGATCCGGCCAAAACACCACGTCGTCATCCTTGTGGTACCTTTTAATCAAGGCGGCAACTTCTGGGAGGCACTTCGTACTGTAGATCTCGTCGTTCACTGCCAGCCCCGACAAAAATAAGTGGGGACGTGCCATCCCTTTTTCACTGATTGTAAGCCACACCAACACCTTCTTTGGGAACTTCGTGTGCACTATGTACTTCACATCGCTGATCATTTCTTTGGTCAGGGAGGTGAAGTTGCCTTTGCCTTGCCAGTTGTTGTCGTCCAACATGAGGTACGTCTCGTCGTCCATAACGACCACTACGTTCCGCTTCGCCGGGAAGATCTCTTCGACCAGAATATTCAGCGTTTGCTTCTGGGTTTCCGCTTGGTTCTTCGACACGGCTGGCTTGGACTGACGCCTCCACATGTGGATATCCATTTTGGCCAAATACTCGCACCGACCTCTCAGCCCAACGCACGGAAAGAACTGGCCACCTTGCCTTGCGTCTTCCGTTTGAGATTTTGTTGAATCCTCCGGTCGCTTAAAACGGTCGAACGGTCGGAACCAGGCTTCCGCTCCATGGACTCTCCCTTCTTTTTTTTTTTTTAATCTTTATTTTACGTCGGCCTATTTCCTCACATGGTGACAATCACCGACGCCAGGAAGACGACTCCACCACCTGGACCCTACCTAACGACTCATGAATATGAACCGGGACCAACGGCTTTACTTCCCTTCCGAAGGAAGACGTGACCAGATTATTTCGCCTCAGAAAAACCACCGACGTCGACTGGGATTGAACCCAGACCCAACTGGGGTGCCAAGTAGCAGTCACGCTTACCACTACACCACCGACTCTCCCTTCTAACGAGGCACTAATTTAGGCACGGATGGAGCAAGCGGTAGGAATAAACCATAGATCGAAGTGGTTTCACTGTTCTCACCATACCTGCCGTAAACAAACTGATGGAGCTGTCAAATTTTCACAGTATATAGGCAACTAGTCTATATTGACTACTGATCGGTGCCACCTGGCCGTGGCAGGGTAATCGCATGAAAAATCGGAACATTTATTCGCTTTTTATTTAATGCACGCTTGATACATAGAAATTCCACCATACAGTTTGCTAGACAAAACGAGATGTTTGAATCGGTTAAGCAGCGTTTAATCCGAAATCCGTTTTACTGAGTTTACTCCGAAGTCCTTTGATCCGTGGAATACCTGAACAGAAAAAGTAAAGTAAGATTTAAACCTGAAAAGAAAAAGTTGTGCTTCGTGTAAAGTGAAGTCAAATCATAGGGTATACCTAACATAAAGGATACCGAATTGTAAGTCAAATCTAAGATAAAGGGCGATACGGTCAAAATTTGGTCAATATCAACTTGACGTATTTCTTTCAATTTTGCATTTAAAAAACCTGAACACCCCTCATTTTGAAGGTGTGTGTGTGAGAATGTTGCTCCTATTTTGATTTTGGAATTCACTCTTCAGTTGTCAAAATGCCGTCCAAGCAAGAAGAGCGGCGTATCAAAATTTTGCTCGCGCATCGCGTCCCTTCGTGTAAAGTGCAAAGTCAAATCATAGGGTATACAAATTAACATAAAGGATACCGAATTGTAAGTCAAATCTAAGATACTAGATTGTAATATATAGACTTACCTGAAACATTTAATAACAGTTACGCTACAGGCAAGTTATTTGTATGTTCATACACCAGTTGAAAAAGCATCCTCTATCCAGCAACGTATAATGCCGCATCGAGGACGACAGCTGGACTACTCTGATGATTGTCCATCGTCCGAGTACAATGAAGAGCTTAACGAACTCCGAAGATCCATAGATAAATGCACCTTGTCGTCATCAATTACGTCGCTGTAGAGAAGAAGCCAGTGTAGAATCCAAATCGACATCGAGTGTACCGAACAGCATTCCGGGACAGAGAGTAAATAGTGATAAATCAAGAATGGAAACCGCCAATAAGAAAACTGAATTCGAATACGCATAGTTAGTTTAACATATGCAAAACGTTACGTAGAGTAAACAAGGAATTACCGAAATCCAGAGATTTCAAGCCGGCCGGCTATGATTTCGCCAATCACTGGAAACTACTTTTAGATTATGTTGCGAAACCAACTTAGTGCTTGTCACTCATTTCGCTATCAGGCACAGTTCAATACTATTAAGAGTATATAGTCAATAGCATAGGCATTTGCATCAACTGATCGCACACGATCGGTATGATTCTAACCACCTCTATGGGTTGTAGACGTCAGAATGTTAATAATCAAGCAGTTGAAATTGGACCATCCATTGAAACGGTAACATCCATTCAAAATAAAAACGAATGGGTAGATTATTCATTAAACATCCGTCTGTATGTTTGATAGTGAAGAAATCACTGCATGTGAATTAAAGACTGTTTCACAAATTATAAGCACACTTACAAAATACTGAAAATGTGTTTTTTTTTATAGGATTTCAATTATTTTACTTGGCAAATTATTTTAGCACTGGTGTTTTACATAACATTTTTCTCTTCTTCCATTAAAATCTTCAATTATAACAGAGACATCTCACTTTTCTTCGAACATGACCCATAAGCTTCTGCACAGTTGCACTTCCCACTATTTTCACCACTTTTGTCCAATCCTTTTTAAATTTTTCGATGTCATCCGCTGGTTTAACGAATTTCCGTAGCATTGCTTTGGTCAAAGCTCAGAAAGTCTCGATTGGCCGTGCCTCCGGGCAATTTGGCGGATTCATGTCTTTCGGTACGAAACAGACACTTTGGCTTTCGTTTTACCCTAGTGTGTCTTTGGTGTAGTGACATGATGCCAAATCAGGTCAAAATATGACTGGACCATCATGCTGGTTAATCATCGGCAAGGAACGCTTCTAAAGGCATTCCTTGATGTACGTCTGGGTGTTCATTGCCCCCCCAACTCTTAACAAAAAAAAAGAAAAAAAAATCCACTTGAAAACCTTCTCAATCAAATTTTTTAATCCTTTTTTTAAATTTATGTATGATATGTACTACCACCCATTGTAGCACGGAAACTAAGTCCGACAGCAATGGGCTCTCCCCTCTGTTAGACTTGATCAAGCTTTAATAACCACTGATTATCCTAATCATGCCATTGTATGAAGGGCCAAAAAGGGGTTGGGTGGATCGATATGCAACATCACTTATACGTATCCACAGGGATATAAAGAATCTCCTTCCAACAACAAGACTGAACAATTGGTCAAAAGAGCAAGCTATCTAACATGAGGATGCCCCAATGGGCGGGGAGAAGAGCCCGCCCTCTATTCACAAACTGTTAGCAATGGGGAGTTGGCATTCCCACTCTCCCCATCCAGAGTGCTTCAATCGGGTGCCCTGATGGTCCCTCCCATTCCCATGAAATATTTATATAATGGTGTATATATTTATGTAAATGAAAAATACTACAAGCATTCGTATCTATAATATATGATCTTCATTCGGTTGATCCTGAAATGCAAGAAATGTTGTAAAATGTTAAAGTGTAGAGTTCTGTGGTTCGCGCTTAAGCACGTTTTCGTTCGTTTTCAGCGATAGCAGCATTTCACCAAAATCTTGATTTGAGGTATCCTGAAAAAGTTTATTAAATCTATTGAAATTTTACAAAACTAACATTTATACATTTTAATTTACTGTTGCCATGGTCACTATTTGCTACTTGATGCTGATTTTATAACAGCAATCCGCTTTTATTTTTGCTGACCTAATAGTTATTGCTACCGAGTTAGGAAAGGGAAGATTTAACTGGAAGGGAGTTAAAGATAAATGGGCAAAAAAAACAATAAGTAATGTTTAAATCATCTATGAAGTAAAATCAATAAAACAATATTACCAAATATAATGATATTGTAAGTTATGATGAAGTAATGACAAAGATTGAAATGTAAAATCAAACACTAGCCAAATGGCACACAGCGCTGCATGAATCAGATCAGCTCAGAATTGGTAAAAAGTCCATTTGCAAACCGGAAATGAAAAATACATTCAGCAATAAGTGCAAAAGCCTACCACAGATTCCGTAATTTTCAAAAGCCTACCACAGCTGTAATTTTCTGCGTTATATACTGGACATATATGCAATGCTAGATGTCATAAATTGAAGGTATATTTCGTGTTTAAGCCAGATACTGCCTAAATCAGGTTTGTTGTATGAAAATGTGAAGGTCATGATATGATGGAAATAATACGATGTTGTAAAGAAATACTACATAATGTACATATAATAATTAAATGCCGCTATTTGCCTCTTCCGCTGCGATGTTAGATGATTGAAACTCTAAAATAGCGAAAATTCCAACGTGATATAATGAAATAAAGTTGATCACCTGGCAGCCTAGCAAAATTGCAAAGAAAATTTAAGCAAACAATTATGCGAAATAAATTTCATATGAGTATGATTACTGCCCAAAAACGGAAACTCAATAAATCCAAAACGAAAAAAAATAAAAAAAAATAAATGACAGGAAATTCTTCGATAACTCTTTTTTCCTACTGGGCCCATAAATGATTCTTTATGTCTGTAAAATAGAAAATGTAGGATCATAAACAATTGTTAGTTTTTGAATTAATTATTTTGGACGAAGAATGTTTTTTTTTTTTGTGGAATTTGTCGTATATAATCCTCTTTCTAAAAAAAAAAAATGTAAAAAACCATCCCATCTTTTAAAATACATAACGTGAGTTAGGTGGGCCAAAACTTACAACGATGCAAATGCGAAGCTGAAAATAGCATAAAAAATTATTGTGAAGGCATGTTATAATATAAAATGATAATAACAATTATATTTGTGATGTCTGCATGTCTGCTGATCCTGCTGCAATTGTAGACGGACTTGCATTAAATCGTAGCCACGGGGGAAGAAAACAATTCAAAATTAATATACAATACTTGGAAATTCCATAGATGATCTGAAATTATATAACGTATAAAGAATACTTCCATTTTTCGTGGTAGGGTAAGATTTCAGCATGCTATTCTTTACCGGGGTCACGCTGCCTACATCGCCTTGGAGCGGCTGCCACCTAATGTATACTCAACCGCTGGATGCCAGGACAGGCTGTTTGAGCCGCACCTCCTTGGTGGCCAGACGCTCGGCACGCACCTCCTCAATCTAGCTGAAGTCAGAAGGACAACATTGCACAGGCTGCACTACCAGCTAAGTACGCAACCCTTAGCTAGCGGTCTTTGTCATATCTTGACCCGTGGAAGCATAAGGTAAGAACTTGTGAGGACCATAGCTATGTTGCGGTCCCCAAATTTCGTCGTGATCGAGATGATTAATTTTATTTTATGTATATTTCCTATTAAGTTCACGTAAAGTCAAACATTTTAGTTAAAACAGAATACTATTTTATTAATGTATATCTGAAATATGCGCAATAGTCTATGTTTCAATTCTAACTGGGCCACACCTTATGTAACATCATTAGAGCTAACTTGTCACATATTCATTCAAACTTTACCACATTTTAGTAACAAGAACGCGACAGATAAAATCGCCCCAAAACTCCATTCAAAGAATGGCGCTTCAACTGCCTCCGCTTCAATCCAGCACCACATCGATGCTCTCTTCCGCTTCTATCCACTTCATATTCCAACAAATCAGGTGAAAATTTTATTACTCAACAATAAAAACAACTTTCATTCAGCTCCACTGACCGGAAATTACTAATGAACACAAGTCTGGTTCTTCCCGTGTTCCAACCAACCAAAAGCAAGCTTCTAGAGCCAGTTTTGCAGGGAAAACTTTCCTGTAGCCGAAAATCCACCCAGGAGAGCATTTCCGATAAAAGACCGTCAAGTGGTCGATGTCGGCAGGTATAGGTATAGTGTGTGGCAAAAGTTTATTTCGGTTTTCCGTTCGGCCGGAAGCGTGCATTTACCACTTGTGGAGATTATCGTCGTTCGGCCACTCTAGCGGAAGCCCCAATTTCTGCTCCTCACGGTCAATTATGATTATGCTGGCGAATGGCCCCCACAGACAGTCCGCCACTGTTTTTTGCCACTGCCGGACACTGTGCGAGCGATGTGTGATGAGCCGGAAAGCGACATGCCATTCAAACATCCGTACCCAGTTGTTTCCGAAGGAATGTTTCGCTTCCGAATCCCTTGCGAGGATAAAATTTTATCACAACTGATTTGTCTTTCGGCGCTGCGGTGGCTACGTTGCCGGAAGTTTCCACTTTCGGTGTTTTTGTTTTGCTAATTATACATGCGACATATTTTGATTAAAATCAGGGTCCGACATAAGCTGGATTAATGTGCTTTGGTGAGTTTTGTAACCTTGTAAACAAACTCAATAAACAAGGGCTTTCAAATCCATTCGGAACAGCTTTTGGGCTCGGATTGAATATCAACTTTTTTTTTTCCGCGGTTCATCTACCAGTATTGCTTTCAATTCGGTTTTATTGCAGTTGTATTTGCTTGTTTATTTATTTATCGTTTTCCTTCTCACTATTCGGGCAACTAGTCTGTTTACTGTGGCAATCCTGAATGAATTGACCCTGTTTTTACTGATCATAGGCGTAGCAGGAGTTTACCATTTTTATTGCGATGGTAGAACTTACACTTGGCTTACAAAATTTTCACATTAATTACAGTAATTACTCAAACACTCTGTGTCATTAACATGAGAGAACATTATGCATAGCTAAACTTTAATGAACCCAAGGACTCAACTCAACTGAAGCTTCGTTACCACTCAATTTAGTTGATTTTAATAATCCTGGCAAGTTGGCTTGAGACGCATTAAATGCAAATATCGAAATGTATTTGAACAAGTATTTGTATATTAACCGAAAACTGTATCGTCCTCGATATAAGATGAAACACGGTGAAGGAAACCGTCACCTACCTCCAACCCTGTTCACGTTATGTTCAGTGCCAAGGCCTATATTTGCAAAAATTGTGCATTGGCAAATGTTGAAAACCCGAAAATCGATTTCCGGATGCATTTTAATTAAATGTACACCCTTCTCTCACAACCAACTCGGGGGGGAAGTCGTCGATGTCGACGGCAATAACGACGGAACCGATCGGTTGCACTTCAACAGAATGCTTTTGTTTTAAATTTTATTTGATTATTTAACAGTAGCTCTGAAAATTGGTAATGAATGGGATACGCGGCTCTGAAACAAGTGATTCTTCTCTTTGTGTACCGAGAGTGAAAGAGAAAGGCCGGATTTTTTTTCAACCAGGCACACCGTGGTGGGCGGAATGTGAAAATTAATAGCAAAGGGTAGGTTGATCGCCGTCCTGTTTTTATGGTATAAATTTACGCACCCAGAATTGATAATGTTGTTAGCTGTAGCCGCAACCAGCTGGTGTCACATTGCCGGGCAGTGATGATTGTTGGGCCTCTCCACACGTGAAGCATAATTAAGCAACACAGACAGATGCACGCCCACACACAGGATGGCAATCTCGAATTGAAATGTCGAACAGGCCAATTAAATTTCCTTTTTTGTGGCTACGACTTAAAAAAAAAAATTTACATTTTTTTTTATAAGGAGTGTATCGAAAAGTAGTTATAAACTTCCAAATAATAAAATAGGCATGAAAACATGGTTAAAATTAACATACTATTTCAGTTTATTATAGCTTAACATGTTTACAAAAGATCCAAACGGAAAAACTAGTCATCATGTTCATTTCTGTAGAATGCCCGTACCTTTGATTTGACACCTGCCATCAAATTCTGCACAGTGACCTTTGTGCACTTCCTGGATGCCACTGCCCAATTTTTCTTAAAATCGGTCATGTTTTGGGACACTGTACCATCCTTCTTAAATATACGCTTGACTATTGCCCAATAGCGTTCGATCGGTCGCAACTGGGGACAGTTTGGTGGGTTGATGTCTTTTTCTACGAACTTGATGTTATTCTCCGTCAGCCACTGTAGAGTGGATTTGGCGTAATGTGCCGATGCCAAATCTGGCCAGAAGAGAGGAGGGGACTGGTGCTTTCTATACAATGGTAGCAACCTGTTCTTCAAACATTCCTTTTGATAAATCTCAGCATTTATAGTTCCTTTTGTATAGAAAATTGAAGAACGCAAGCCACATGTGCAAATAGCTTGCCAAATGAGCACCTTCTGACCGAATTTCTCCATCGCAACAGTCGTATCTGCGGTTGGCACACGTTCCCCAACAGATTTAGTATAAAACTGCGGCCCCGGTAGCGTTCTTGAATCTTCTTTAACGTATGTTTCGTCATCCATCAAAATGCACTGGTCGACATTGTCCAAAATGCAGCTGTACAGCTTTCGAGCACTGGTTTTGGCACGAGACTTTTGTTCCGGAGTTTGTTTGGGCACTTTCTGCTTTTTGTACGTCTTCAAGTCATTCCTGCGCTTGATTCGTTGAATCATTCCGATGCTGGTCCTGAACTTCTTGGCTAGATCGCGAGTAGAGGCAGATTTGTTCCGTTGAATATAATCCACAACTTTTTGGTCCAAATCGGGGTTGCTGGAGCCGGGTTTCCGGCCACTTCTTGGTAAATCCTTGAGGGAGCACTCCTTACCAAACTTTTCGATGATGCGTTTTACACTTGCCGGGTGAACATTTACTCTTTTCGCAATCTGGTTGTAAGTAACACCCTTTTCGGTGCACCAAGTGTGCAGAATTTTCTTTTTAGTCTCAAATTCAATTCGCGACATTTTGAATACAACTTTATCAACGGAAATGAATGAACCGAATAATCATTTTTGACATGTAAACAAAGCAAATGGCGCTTACACGCTAAAAATATATACAGTAGTTTATGCGTAATAACGCATCGAATGTTTATAACTACTTTTCGATACACTCCTTTAAAAATTTTTATATTTTTTTTTCTTATCCAAAAAAAAACATAAAAAAAAACAATTTTAAAAATTTTTGACATTCTTCATCCACTAGAAATTCTATGTAATTCAATAGTACTGAACCAGGGTGGCAGCTTCAAAATCATTTTCAGAACTTTGTTCTGAATCCTTTGAAGTGCTTTTTTCCTAGTAGCACAACAACTAGACCATATTGGCACAGTACCTATAAAGCATGGCCGGTCTAAAAATTTGTTTGAATATTAGAAGTTTGTTCTTCAAACAAAGTTTGGATTTTCTGTTTATAAGAGGATATAAACATTTTATATATTTATTACATTTGGCTTGAATGCCTTCAATGTGATCTTTAAAAGTTAATTTTTGATCAAGTATCAGTCCAAGATATTTTACTTGATTTGACCAAGAAATTAGAACTCCGTTCATAGTGACCATATGACTATTACTTGGTTTCAAAAATGCAGCTCTAGGCTTGTGTGGGAATATTATAAGTTGAGTTTTGGAAGCATTAGGAGAAATCTTCCATTTTTGAAAATAATCTGTAAAAATGTCCAAGCTTTTTTGTAGCCTCCTGGATATAACACGAAGACTTTTTCCTTTAGCGGAAATGCCTGTGTCATCAGCAAAGCAAGATTTTTGACAGCCCTGAGGTAAATCAGGGAGATCTGAAGTGAAAATGTTATAAAGTATTGGCCCAAGAATGCTACCTTGAGGAACACCAGCTCTAACAGGCAATTGATCAGATTTAGAATTCTGATAATTTACTTGCAAAGTTCTATCAGTTAAGTAGTTTTGAACTAATTTCATGATATAAAGCGGAAAATTGAACTTTTTCAGTTTCGCAATCAAACCTTCATGCCAAACACTGTCGAATGCTTTTTCTATGTCTAGAAGAGCAACTCCAGTGGAGCAGCCTTCAGCTTTGTTTGAACGAATTAAATTTGTAACTCTCAAAAGTTGATGCGTAGTTGAATGCCCATGGCGGAATCCAAACTGTTCATCAGCAAAAATTGAGTTTGTATTGATGTGAAGCATCATTCTATTCAAAATTATTTTTTCAAAAAGCTTACTTATTGAAGAAAGCAAACTGATTGGTCGGTAGCTAGAAGCTTCAGCCGGATTTTTGTCTGGCTTCAAAATAGGTACAACTTTTGCATTTTTCCATTTATCTGGAAAGTATGCCAGATGAAAACATCTGTTAAATAGTTTTACCAAGAAAGACAAAGTACTCTCAGGGAGTTTTTTGATTAGGATATAGAAAATTCCATCATCACCTGGTGCTTTCATATTTTGAAATTTTTTAGTTATAGTTTTTACTTCATCCAAATCAGTTCCCCAAGAATCATCAAAAATATTTTCTTGTGAGAAAATATTCAGATACTCCCTGGAAACTTGATCCTCAATAGGACTTGTAAGACCCAAACTGAAATTATGGGAGCTCTCAAACTGCTTAACAAGTTTTTGAGCTTTTTCCGCATTTGTGAGCAAAATTTTATCACCTTCCTTAAGCGCTGGTATAGGCTTTTGAGGTTTTTTCAATATTTTAGAGAGTTTCCAGAAAGGTTTGGAACTCGGATCTAATTTTGACACATTATTTTCAAAATGTTTGTTCCTCAGGGCAGAGAAGCGTTTTTTAATTTGTTTTTGTAAATCTCGCCATATGACTTTCATAGCGGGATCACGTGTTCTTTGATATTGACGCCTACGTACATTTTTCAGACGAATCAAGAGCTGAAGATCGTCATCAATTATAACTGAATCGAATTTAACCTCGCATTTTAGCACTGAAGCAGCTCTTGCTCTATTTATTGAGAAAGCCAGAGATTCAAGAGCATTATTAATTTCATTTTTTGTTTGCAATGGAACATTAGGATCAAAGTTGTATTCCATAAATGTTCGATATTGATCCCAATTAGCTCTATGGTAGTTGAAAGTAGAACTGATGGAATTAGAAATGATTTCTAGAGATATTTCAAATGTAACTGGAAGGTGATCAGAACCAAAGTCAGCATGGGTAATCAATTGACTACAAAGTTGACATGAATCAGTTAGGACCAAATCAATAGTTGAGGGATTTCTGGCTGAAGAAAAGCAAGTTGGGCTGTTTGGGTATTGAATAGTGTAGTAGCCTGCGGAACAATGATCAAAAAGTATATTACCATTGGCATTGCTTTGCGAATTATTCCATGAGCGGTGTTTTGCATTGAAATCCACCCCTCCCCCCCCAATAATCCTTCACTACCCCCTCATTCCAAAAAATTCCCCCCCCCCCATCCAAATACCCCCACACTACATAAAAACCACCCATCCCCCCCCACAACCAAATAATACCTCCCCTCCCCCCTTCTCTTCTCCTTGGTTTTGCTAGTTTTACCTCTTACTCTTAAACAACTCCAAATATCCTTTTCCTCCCCCCTAGAAAATAGAACCCCCGGCCATGCCTGATGAAGCTACTTTAATATTCAATGCTACACGTGCAACAGTCAAAAGTGCAAAGCTTTTGTTGACATAGAAAGAACTTTCGTGCATTGACGAAAATAATACAAAAAGCTAAGAATATGTTTTTTAAATAAAAAAACATCGCTCTCGTGGTAGAATGAATGATTCTCAGATCTGCTTCATCCACTCGAAGTTTAATTCGAAAAAAAACGTGCAACCACTAGGAGTTGCTCATTGTTCTTAATTTTTATCTATCTCGCTACCGCAGAACGTTTTCTTTTATACTGTCGTATGCAATGTAGTTTGCGACGACAGCATACAAAATTTGCAACAAGGGCGTTAAAAAAGACTACTACTCGGGTGCGCTTCGCTGGGCTCGATGTGATCAAAAATTAACTATGGGCGCTCGCTCGCACTCGCTGGGTGGACAAAAGCTTGTGATGTGTTGCCCCGCTGCCAGCTGCTAGACGCTGCAACTTCAGTTCGATTTTTATTGAACTGAACAAGATATGAAAGATAAAAAGAAGGAAATAATTTTTTTCCACTTCCCTTCCAACAAAAAAACAAAAATGAAGACATTATGTTATACACAAATATTATCTGATGAAACATAACCTTTCCAATAAATGCTGCATGCCACTACTTTCCTACGTGATCGATTTACTTTGCCCGTTGCATGCCTTTTCTTCTTATACAAGCCGATCGTTCTCGATCGTCATTTTTATCGAGCTGTCATTAACATCCTTGCCAAGAGCCCAGCCCATCGTAATTGATCAATTTTTTGCGGTGTGGGCACTAGGAGCTTCTCTAAGCATCACATCCAATACGTGATTCAATCGCTTTCTTTACGTCCGTCTTCTATCTACACTCCACCGTTGTTCGTACACAACACCTTCCGCCCAAAGACACCAAGAGCACGATGTCTACGTTTTGTGGGCGTAGAAAGGTACCAGTTGAACAAATGCACACTGGGGAAAACCGATTTCAAGTGTGGAAAAAAATAATAACTTTCTCAAGATCCTAGACGAGCGGTTTTATGGACGAAGGACATTACTGTAAAAAGTATTTTAGCCCGTTTCACCCTAATGTCCCATTGAATATGAATTCCAATATTATTCCTTACGGAATTTTTTGAACAGTATGACAAAATTGTGTTTTTCTATTCATTATAGATTCACAGCAGAGAACGGGGCCAATTTGTAAAAAAATGTTGGAAATTGTTTTGAAATTCAGTTTATAAATACTAAACCTTCTACACTTGCCACAGAATATTTCTGTAAGTCACAGAAAAAATAGGCCTAGCCGTCAAAGGATAAGCTTTTTTTAGTGGAATTTAAAGGAGTTTGCTCGCGTTTGCTAATGATGGTTTGAAAAGTGTTTCAATTTTTTATTTCGTTTTATTTTATTTTTAACAGTGATCAATTGAAGTTAAATTATATTTGCAAATTTTTCCAACTTGAAAATATTACAACGTTTCAACCTTCATCGCCACCCTTAATAGAGTTCTTCGTCCTTATTCGAGTATCCACTGCCAATTCATCGTGGTTTTATTTTTGAATGTTCTTTTTTATATATTTCTTGATGTTTGTCTCTTCTTATATCCATTATATATTCTATTATCTGTTTTGCATTATCTCCTTTAAATCTCATATTTATTAATTTCCCTTTTCTTTTTCTGTTTGTCTTTATATTATTTTTTTTCTCTTCTTTCGATCCTCTGTTAATATTTTGTTTTCTATCTTCTATATCCTATTTGGGGTTCGTATATTCTGTGCGTTCTCAATTTTTTATATTCTGTTATCTATTTTTCATACTCTATTTTGTTAACACTTTTTACTATTCTGGATTCGCCAGTTGCTTTCTTCTATTTTCTTATTTCCATTTTCTATTTTCTATTTTCTGTTTTATTATATTTTCATAATTCCATTTTTATTTTCTAATTAAGCATTTCCATAGAAAAACGATACATGATCTCTCAGAATTTCATTGCAAAATATAACATCCATGTTTTATTTATTTTGTCATTAGGCCGACAAATGGTCAGAGCGTTAGGGCGGTTCAAAAATTTCTTTTTAAGTTCATTTTCAAAAAAAATTATTCATTAGCCAATTTTAATGACAAAATACGCACATAAAAGGTTATTGAATATTATTTTGGAAAACATATCAAAATACACTTGACTTGCAATATTCATTATGAACAGATGGATTACGTGTGTTTGGTTTCTTTTGGTTATTATCGCCTTGAGAGTTTGGACCTTTTTACATAAAATATCAACAAATTGACGATGTATGAATCCTGATGAGTGCGAGATTTTTAGTAAAATACAGGTAGAAAATGAGGAGAAAGATTATAAATTTTTATTTAATTCCAACTACCTTTATTGCTTATTTTGACAGAAACGCGTGTTTCGTCAACAATGTGAAGACTTCTGCAGTGTCGTGTACTAATACTCGACTATTAGTACATTAGTCTAGTATTAGTACACGACACTGAAGGTGTCTGTACATTGTAGGCGAAATACGTGTATTTGTCAAGATAAGCAATAGAGATAGTTGGAATTAAATAGAACTTACTAATCTTTCTTCTCATTTTCTTGTTGATGATGTATGTATTTTAGTTTAAGAGCTTAATTGTTTTTTTTAATTATATGTTATTTTTTGTTTTTGCCATCCAACCAAGCGCATCAAAGTCATTTGCTAACCATGCGTCCCCATAAATCTTAAGTGATTTTTATAGGTTTATTAAGCATTTCGAAAGCTTAGATATGAGCATGAGCATGAGCATGAGCATGAGCATGAAGCATTTCGAAAGCTTAGATATGGGCCATAAACTACGTGTCTACATATTGGGGATTTTCAGAACGCAGGCGATAATTTGCGGACCAGACGCACAATCGCGAGAAAACGAGAGAGCGAAAAACACAATCACACGTGCTGCTCAATCGAACTTGAATATCTCAATGAAATAATTTTGGTTCAAATCGTGTGCTTTATACTGGTGTTGATAGCATTGCCTACAACGAAGAGAGGCACGAGAATGCATAACGAAGCAAATTTCATAAGAGGGGACGGGCTTCAGTTATAAAACCAGACACCGGCAACAAAGCAATATAATTTTGCAGCTGAGGGGTGTGGCTATTGATGTACATATTAACATGGAATAAAACGAAATGAAATAAAAGAAGACAATTGGAACCATTTGTTACCCGTTCTGAGGAGCCGAAAAGAGAAAACCATATTTTCAACCTGTTCATATGCAGATTTGTATGGGAGCAAAAAATTGAACTGCTTACACTAATAGGAATAGCAATAGCAAATTTTCATTCAAATCCAAAACATTTTTAAGTTTTTCTGATCAAATGGTGTATAAATGAAGTCATTCTGTGCAGTCAAACGAGAGTAATTAGCGTTAAAAAACCTTTCACCTTTCAGCGAACGCTCTCATTTTTTTTTAAATTTTAAAATAACATGGTATGGAAAAGCGAACGTAGTCGAACGTTAAAAAAAATGTAGTCCTACGTTAAAAACAGAATACTTACCACTATCTTTTTCTAGTTACCAAACTTCCACTTTAAAGTCTCATGTATTAATCGAAACATATTCTTCAGTACAATAAAATTCTTGTATATATATATTTTTTTTTGATAAAAGTTAACATAACAAATCATCTCGTTGGTGTGCCACCAGTCAGAAATTGAGGTTTCTTTTCACTCAGGAATAAACTTCTATCCACAATTAGTGCTAACCGAACTGCCCTTATTAAGTCTTTCGTTAACTGTACCCTACTAATTGATAATTTATTACCTCTCAGAGAGGAAAAAGCCACTAAATACTTACTAAAAGCGAACGTCCGAGTGACGTCACCGAGACCAACCCAGCTGAGTGAAGCTCACCTGGTGCCTACTTTGTGTTTGGTTACACACTAGTGGTGACCAATTGGTTTGGGTCACACATTCGGCGTGTAGTTCCACTGAGAGTCTCGTCGCCATGGACGAACTGGATACCGGTTCGACCGATGAACTTCGCCGCGAAAATGCTATATTAAATTGCGTCGGGAGTGTTGCTGGTAATTCGGTTACCGCACCGGTTAATAAGCAAGTATTGGGCTTGCAAAAGTGTTCCACCCGATTTGGAGCTATGCTCTTGCCGGTGTCGGAGATTGACATCAATCTGAAGGATGCCTTGCTTGATACACCCAAGGCTGGACGAGCGACAGCCGCTGGAGGTTATGAGCGTTCGTTGGGAAAAGCCATTTCGTCCGACTTCAAAAGCATGCTAGAAGCCGGTGAAGGCGACGGTCAATCGAGACAGGAGCGGCTACCGAGCGGTCAGGCCAGCGGTGGCGACATCGACGTAGTGGACGACAACCAAGACAACGACGATCCAGACGAAAGTCGCATTACGACCACCTTCACGCTGAACTCGGCCGGCATGTCACCAGCTAGCCGCCTGATGGAACAGCGACAGCGCAGCGCCCAGCGCCATCTGCACATCGCGCGCGCCGACCTCCCCGCCAGAACTCGACCGCGATTTCGCCAGCTGCCTCGTCGATGCGGATCTTCCACAGCCTGTCCTCCGGCTGAATCCATGGACGATGACACCCAACTGCCCAGTAATCTCAACTCGCGGATTTGCGGGGACATCAAAGCTACCAAGACTACTCCGGAAAACAAACGGCCCTTCTTCCGGCGCTGTTTAAACCTCTCGGAAAACACGCAGGCCCGTCGAGCCAAGTTCAAACTAATCTTCGGTTCACCCGTCGCTAGCAGCTATCAGCCACCTGTCAAAACTCCGGAACGCCGGCGGGTCGTCATACCGGACAAAGAGAACCTCAGTATAACACCGTTCTCCTCTCGACCTGATGCTACCCGCTGCTTCAAACGCCCCGAACCCTCAGGAATCAGCCAGATCCAGAGCAAACGCCACAAAACCGAAGTCCTCACACCGATCAGCTCTATACGGGTCGTCGAACCTTTCCCTCTTGACAGCCCCTCCTCACTGACGTACAGTACCTACAGTGAAAAGACACATTCTGCAGAAGTCCATCTCCATGAACGATGCCCTCATCATGAGCGCCCTCTCGAGGTCCTCCACGGAACCGGACCTCATCGGAGACTTCAGCAAATCCTACGTCCTGCCACTGACCGATGGTCGCCATCGAGACCTGAAAACGCTCCTACGACCATCAGATTGCCACGTTTAAAATCATCGATTGCCGACATCCGTACGAATTTGAGGGTGGCCACACCCGTGGTGCCAAAAACCTCTACACCCAGGAGCAAATCCTGGAAGAACTGATCAAAAGCAAGGCTGGATCCCCCAAAGTGGACTCCAACGGACCCCAGCGCCACATTATCGTGTTTCACTGCGAATTCTCCTCCGAGCGGGGACCCAAGCTATCCCGCTTCCTGCGCAACCACGATCGGATCCTCAACTCGAACAGCTATCCGGCGTTGCACTATCCAACGACTTTAACGCCCTTTTAGTACGATAGAGGACTTATGCGACTCCGACTTTTTTTGCGTACCAGACGGCACTCTCCAGGTGCTGGATTTTCCTTTTCCTTTCCCTTTCTTTTTATAAAGTTTTTATTTTTGTTCGGGAAGTTTGGTGACGCGCCATTGGGAAAAAAGACGGTCAAAAACATTTTCACCCTTTTGTCATCATTTTATCGACTAGGTGTCTTCAGAAGAGTTGCTCAAAATGTTATTACGCATCTTTTTAAAAAACACGCCTAACCTTTCATAAGGGCTTAACTACAGTTTCAAATTCTAACTTTTTCCAGCTACGAGATAACGGGTTATTGTCTTCGACAAAGTTGTAGAACAAGTAATTTTAAGAAAAAACGCTCAAGACACTAAGATTCTAGAGCCTAACGTTAAAGAGATATAATTGGTTTTCTTTCAGCACTACCTTAAAACCGGTTTTTTGAGATAATTAGTACTTTGTTCAAATTTGACGATTTCAATATGTTCTAAGAAATTGTAGTGATTATTAAAATACACATTTTTGCTCAACACACCAAAGCTCTATGGTGACCACATTTTGATATATGGTGATTCAAGTGTCTGTATGACGTCATAATCAACCGCCTTAAAAAGGGTGGGCGGGTCCTGGCGGGGTCTAAAACAGGTTGTATTTGAAAGATTATCTCATGAACTAGTATTCTTGAAATTTTCAGCGTTGGGTACTGAAGGGTACCTAGTAAAACCTCAATTTGAAATAGTACAGGTTATAAGCCAATTCATAATTCGTATGTGACGTAATATTCAATAAACTAAAAAAAAATATATATATGCGGGTCCTGGTGGCGTCTCAAATCCATTGTATTTGTAAGATTATCTTATGAACTAGTAATCCTGAAATTTTCAGCGTTGGGTACCAAAGGGTACCTGGTTAATTCGTAATACAAAATAGTTTAGTAGAAGAAGAAAAATATGCTGAGAAGTGTAATATACTGCGCGCAGTAGTAGGCGTAAATTTTGCGGTGAACTAAATTCTGTGAAAAGTTGAATTTTCCAATCACTTTTATACGTGTTCAATAGTTTACGCAAGTTTTTTTTTGTTTGTTATCCACATATTTCATCTGTGATTTAGCTTTTTTCTTCTCTTTGGTTCGAGATTTTATGATAAACAGATAAACAGATAGCGAGAAAGTGAGACGGGGCTTACAATTATAAAATACAAACTTAAAACAAACTGACGGACAAAAAAAAATGAGCAGAGAGAGATGAAAATAAAAGTTATTAGGCAAAATTAGTCAACAAGTATAATCCATGGCGGCAACATGGATAGGCCATGTTAAAAATCCCACATTGGTTCCGTCGAACAATTGTGCCTGACTCATAAAATTTTGTGAAAGTTTAAAACAATTGATATTTTTTTCAAATCATTTAGCTATAGGATTCTAAGAAAAATCGTCAAATAGGACTGCAAATCGATGGCAATCAGTAATAATCAGTAACGGCCCATTCGGAGAACAGTTCATCCGCATTCCACCAAATCACACGAAATTGATATTTTGCGATGAATTAATCGTCACTTTACCATATATTCCAAACCAGAAGCACGTTTTCTCCTCCATAAATCGAGAGGCCCTTTATGCGCCAGAAAATTCCAACAGTGTGGGCTCACTAATAATTTACATCACAACAACTCAGCACCCCGTCTGCAGTTTCAATGGAATTTGAATTGCATTTTGCAAATCTAGACATTAACTCTTTCCATCTGCCCACGATTTTAATCATCGGAAGCCGCGCCCCAGCCAAAGTGCTACGCGCGTTCCGAGTGCGACAATTGATATTAAAACTCGATCCCTCCGTGACACGCATTGAAAATTCAAATTTATTCCATGAGCCAACCGATATGCTAAACCTGCTGGCCTAGTATACGTTCCGAACTAATGAATGAATGAATCAACATTCGCGGGGGTGGATTCTCTGTGGCGCGCATAAAGCTCATGCTGCCAACGTGCACAAATATGAGTGATGGAGCTAGATTCGCTAATGACTATTTTTCTTGTACCAAATGAAACAATTTAGTCGCGAGCGCGCGCCCGGCTGCCAAGATTCTCCGTATGGATGGGTTATGCTTCGTGTCATGTGTCGATGAATTGTGATAGTGTCGCTGTGGCGGGATGCTACCGTCGTCGTCGACGACGTCGTCATCGTCATCATCGTTGCGCTCGATGTTAATTAAGAGTAATTGAGTTCTAAAAGTAACGTGACTTTGTTTTCCGTCCCCGTCTCGATCTAACCGTGTGGTACTTTCAGATGAGGAGAAATGTGACAGATCTTGCGTTTGAATGTTAATTGATTTTTCCGCATCTTGGTACTCCGACAGCATGATGTACCGTAACGCGTAAGTCATATTGGGAACAACGACGACGATTTAATGATGATGTGGGAATGATGTCAGAATGATGTGGGAAATTGCATAATTTATACAACAGCTTCCTTACCTGCCAAACTCTCCAGCAAGCGCTTGTTTAACCATTGAATATCCTTTTCCTGGTTCCCTACAACTAGCAATTATAATTTAATAATTTTCTTTTAATAACGCTAGTGGTGCAATTTTCGCGTTTCCATTGTGCGGTTGAGACGAACCATCTGTGGCGAACCATCGTTCCACCCATCCGTTTCGAACAGAACACAGAATTGAAACTGGTTTTTAAAAGCTAAGGAATGTGTAATGGAAGTGCTACCAAGTTTCCGCTATTCTTCTTTTCATCCATTTAACGAGTCCTGCTTGTAGCCACACTTCCAGGTCTATTCCGACAAACACACACACACGCTGTTGCTTCTTCTACTGGTAGGACAACCATCGCATTGGGTCCAGGAGAAACAATAAAAGCAGCAAATCCCGATCACAGCTGGATGGTGGACGCACCAATGAAGGAATAAGAACTTGAATTTTGCCGTCCTAAAAGAAGGAGGACTCTTCTCGTTGGCCGAAGGTAAGAGAGTGTGGGAATGTGGTTTTTCTCACTTTTCCCGGCTTGGTTTTGAATTTATGAAAGTGTTTTTTTTTCTCGTCCTTCGCCACTATGCTATGCAGCTGTTTGGTGAGTGGAATGGTTTGCGAACTGCTGATGGGAGGGTAATATCGCAATTTGAAATGCCTGACAGTCGGTGAAGAATAAGAAATGAAAGTAATTTTGCTCTCCATCGCTTGGGTGTTTTTTTTTTGTTTTTCGTTTTTTTCTGCATTTGAAAGAGGAGTGAAAAATGAGCTAAATTACTGAGTTAATTTGGAATGGGCAGATTTTTAATTATTAAGTTTTTGCCTTGCTTCATTTGGTTTTCAAGTAGGCGATGTAAAAGTATGCATGGTTGGTTAGATGAGTTATTTGACGAGGTTCGTAGGGTGGTTGACCACCCATAGATGCTCGTTTTTCCTTGATCAGCTGTAACTATAGAGAGAACCAACGCGTTTGCTAGTGATAGTTTGAAAAAGTGATTCAGTTTATTTTTTTATTTTTAAGTGAAGTGTTATTTTAAGTTTTTCTAGTTTTTCAATAAAAAACCACTGATTCTACCAAAAACTTGCTTCGAGAGCAACAGCAAACTGCAAACAGGTGACGTTTAATATGAAAATAAAATAAAATAGAAATGGAAATCATTTTATCATTTTTATTTTATTTTGTTTAATTCATATGATCGTAGCGTACATCAATGTATATTAAAACTATTGTAGCCTAGATTGTCTGGTAGAATTGACGCAGTTATTCTATTATTCAGAGATCTGGAAGATTCCCCAAAGTCGAAGGAGGTCGTCAACCAACGAAAAGGTACGAACACATGATGTCAGTGGCTCATTAAAACCGTAAGAAGTCCGATGGAATCTGGTCAGCAGTAGATATGACGATCTGAGTTGTCTTCCCACTCGAAAGTCAATGCGAGACAGAAGTGCAGGTGCGTCGATTTCACCGTTCATTATCTTTGCGATAAGGGTAGCTTGCTGAGTATTTCGGCGACGGTGCAGCGTGTCGAGTCCTAGAAGCCGGCATCGTTCGGGATACAAAGATTGATCTTGAAGATTACGTCAGGGTAGGCTTCTGAGTGAAATGCGTATGAATTTACGTTAAACACGTTCAGTTCTGAGGTCCCACGACAGCTGATACCGCGGCATTTTGAAGAATCTGTCGCTCAAGGGCACAGTAGAGTGCTTTGAGGCAGTGAGGGTCGGTGATATCACGGGAGATTTTAGTGATGAATCCCAATTGTCGTGAAGCTTTCTTGATGATGGTGCTGATGGGCTGATTAAATGTGAATTTTTCGTCCAGTGTCACACCCAAATCACTGACTTGATCAACACGCTCGAGAACATTTCCATCAATTAAAAAGTGATGGTTAAAAGTGATTTTAACTTGTCACGAGTTTATTCATCTTACACCAGATGGCAAACATGTCTAGAAACTCTTGAAGTCGGTAACAGTCCTCAATAGACCTCACCACCGGGCAGATCTTCAAATGGTCTGCTTATATGAGTACGTCGTTCGATCCTAGCAACAAAGCAACATCGCTGAGGAACAGCGCAAATAACAAAGAGCTCAGGTTACTACCTTGTGGTCCGCCTGAATTATTATTGAACGTACTAGAAACAGCTGAATCAAACTTTACACTCAGAACACGACCCGTCAAGTAGCTTTCCAGCTATACCACCTAGACGGGATAGTTTGCATAAAAGTATTCTGTGATCAATGACGTCAAAAGCGGCCTTCAAGTCCGTGTACATGGCATCCACTTAATTTTTAGCCTGAATCTGCGTTATACAGGTACTAGATTCGTTGTTACAGAGCGGCCTGGCATAAATCCATGTCGATTGTCTGAAATGTATTGTTTGGTACAGCCAAGATTGACATTACTGACGATTATTTCGAACAGTTTCGATGCCGCAGATAGACTGGTAATTCTTCTGTAGTTCTTCAGATTTCTTTAATCTCCTTTCTTGAGCACGGAGAACATAAAAGATTGTTTCCACACAGCGGGGAACTTGTGCTGCTCAAACGATATGTTGAAGATGTGGCCAAGAGAAGCCGCTAAGGAATCAGCACAGCGTCAAAAGATAACAGCCAGTACACCATCAGGCCCGGGCAAATACGAGCTTTTCCGTTTCCTAGAAGCAGCAATGGTCATTTCCGAAGAGCTGGAAAAGGTTTTCAGGTCAATTACATCAGCAGGTAAATTAGAAGCTGCCATTTCAGCTTCCTGTTGAGATCACAGGCGCGAAATACTTGACAAACAGTTTGCATCATTCTTCAGCGGAAGATAATTCTGATTCGTCTTGAAACACATACAGATACAAATAGATAATAAAAATGGAAAATCGAAAAAAAAACAGAAAAGGTAGAAATAAAATAGAAAATAGAAACTAGAATAAACAACAATAGGAAACAGCAAACAGAAAATCAAAAACAAATCAAACAAAAAAAGATATCAGAAAATAGTGCATTGAAGATAGAAATACATAATAGAAAATGAAAATAGACTAAAATGAAATTCATTTTCATTATCATTTTGCAGCGTTTGGTTGGACAATAAGAGCGCAGGTCAGTCCAAAGCCGATGATGGATGAAGGTTAATCGCGAACTAGTCTATCCACATGAACTCCATGGGAAAGAACAAGGATAGATTCTGGTGGGTGGTTAGACGTTTTGGACTGGTAAAAATACTGCAAAAAGAAGACCCTAGTATCGGTTAATCACAATTCCGCACTACAATGAAATATGGCATATCCCAAAACGAGAGGGTAAGATAGTGAATTCTCAAATCACACTTTATATAAGTCATTATTTTGATCTTTCTGCAATAATTCAAGATGCTATTAAAACAGATATAGTTCAAAAGCTATGTTTGGATCATACAGACACGTCACATTTTACTGTCGTGATTAGTTGTGAGTCTGGGTTATTATTTTTATGACTTTAGTTCAAGAGACTATTAAAGCAAAACTAACCGATATAGCGCTTTGAGAATTAAAAGATCTGTGAACCTCTTTGATGGTGTTCTAATAGGACATCTTTGCATTCTAAAAATTTATACACTAAATTCCTTAGTTATGAACAACGAAGATTGGATGAAATATACATACAACTTCAACCGTGCATATCAAGTATTTGATCCTGGGCGTGATTCGTGGCAATGCGGTGGTCCGAATCTTCGTCTAGGATCGATAGTTTTCTTTACAGATGGTTCAATAATGAACAATCAAGTTGGAGCAGGAGTAACTGGTCCAGGGATAAATATGTCGATTCCGATGGGCAGGTGGCCTACTGTATTCCAAGCTGAAATTCAAGCACCTTTCGAATGTTCTTTTTTATGCTTGCGTAGAAACTATAGACATTCAAATATATTATGTATTATGTCAGACAGTCAAGTAGCTCTAAATGCTTTAAAGTCAGCAACATGCACATCTAAGCATGTTTGGGAATGTGTTCAATCACTTCAAAAATTGTCTTGTCGTAATCAAGTCAATCTATACTGGGTTCCTGGTCACTGCGGAATTGGTGGAAATGAACGAGCCGATACACTAGCTAGACTCGGATCGTCTCATCAGTTCGTAGGACCTGAGCCCTTTTGTAGTGTATCTGCTTCTTCTCTTAGAATGGAGCTCAAAGCCTGGGAATCTTCGAAAGTGAATGAAAACTGGAACAACATTTTCACAGCTAGGCAATCAAAGCGGTTCATTACTCCAAATATTGCTATGACTCGCAAAATACTTGATCTTTTTAAAAAGATCTAAGCATATATACTGGTCTTTTAACAGGCCATTATCCGAGTCGCTATCACTTGAATGTGATTGGAAAACTTCAAGATGATTCATGTGGCTTTTTTGGTATGGAAAAAGAAGACTCGGAACATTTGTTATGCCACTGTCCGGCAAGTTTCATTTAAAGAAGTCAGTTCTTCGACAAAGGGCTAATAGAACCCTTTGATATTTGGAGAACAAATCCCAGTACGGTAGTGCAATTCACTCGAAGTCAAGCGTTGAGCCACTCCTAACAATAGTGGTACGTCACCTGGACAGAGCTAAAAAAAAAAAGGGGGGGGGGGGGGATATATCACAATAGATCCAAAAAATGGTAGCAGTGATGAAAATACCCGACAAGGAATTAAAAAAAAAACGATATCGAGAAGAATTCTTCTATGGCCTCAAGACTACTCGCATCCCAAAGTGGACCCTCCACGTCCTAATCTTTTCATAAAACCTTTTATTTCTTTGTCAGCGTCTGTCTTAAGTTACACTTTTCGATTACCTTTCCTCAATTCGAAAGGTCTGATCCCCAACTTAATAATATGTTGTTAGAGTTAGTGCTTTGATCACGGCTGTCGTGTCGAACGCACATATAAATTATAATACTATACTAAGGTCTTTTTTACACGGTTTGTTTTCAGCGATAACTCCAGAACGGAACAACTTATCGACCTAATTTGAATCACATTTTATGTTTTGGGTAAAAAGTAATCATATGGCAATTTTTCAAAACACTCACAATTTTTGGTGTAAATACTCAACATTTTAAAAACTGTATTTTGACCATTGCATGAAAAGGTAACACATGCAAACAAAATCGAAGCAATTAAAAATGTTTATGCATGTGAATTTATCAACTCTATTTAGTCTTTTTTTACATGGTTTCATAGTAAAAGTGGAACGTATCCCCTTGTTAAAAAAAAACTTTAATGTATTCGAATGTAAAATTTTCTGCACCCGAAACATCAGAACATATTATTGATTGCAAAAATGCTCACAATAATGATCAAAACACTCACACTTATTGATAATGAAGCGAACAATAAGATTATTAATGATACCAACTGTATAGTTATAGCTGATGTTTAATCAATGACAATAAGAGAATAAACAACAATGAAAGAATTGTCAAGCAAATGAAAAGTCCTCTTTTTGTCGTTTCCCTAAATTATTTGATATCAGGTATTTGTGGATTGTTCCTGGCTTCGTCTAAGAGTGAATTGCGGCTAAACCCGCCAGTATTACACCTCTTTCAGTGCCGTACTACGTACTACGACGAGAAAAATTAAAGAAAGCAGAGTGTGATACTATCACTGCTGATCATGTTCTTGGTCTCCCATGACGGCCTTTTGCATGAGATTAGCCCTTAGCCCTCTCACCTACAACAAGGAGACAACCAGGATCTTCGAGAGGGATAAATAGAATAAAATGATATTAAAGAAAAACAAAAATAGAAAATAAAAATAAGACAATAGTGAATAGAATTACGAAATAAAATTGAAGCGATTGAAAATCGAAGATCTAAAAAAGAAAATGAGCAAATAAGAAATAAAAGAAAGTTACAGAGAAAGTAAAGAGGAAACAAAAAAACAAGAGAGAAAATATAAAATAAATAAAAAATAGTAAAAAGGAATATGAAACTAAAAATAAAACAACAATACGAATCAGAAAATAGTTAATCGAAATTATATACTACAAAATAGTTAATAGACATAGAATAAAATGAAATTAAAAACACAACAAAGAAAATGAAATATAGGTTAACAATAAGTCAATAGTAAATAGAGAAAAAAAACTTGAAACAAATAAATAAAAAGTGGAAAATCAAAATTGTACTCTAGAAAAATTCAACAGACAAGAATGATTACCAAAAATGTATTTCCAAGTCGGATATTTTTAAAGCTCTCAGGGAATAAATAAACACATATTAGCTATGTTTTTGCAAAGTTGGTTTATTCAACCTCCTCTCCTAGGCTAAATGCCTGCACATTGAACTTAATGCTACCCATCAAATCCTGTGCAACACTTGCGCCTTCCTTCTTACACACTTTCATCAAATCCTTGTCATTTTTGAAGACCTTTCCTTCATAATCGCCCAGAATTTTCTATTGGGCGAAGTACTGGCGAGTTTGGCAGATTTGCCTCCCTCGGCAAAAAAAAACAACATCGTTGGCTTCGTACCACTCCATCACTGGTTCTGCGTAATGGCACGATGCCAGATCCGGCCAAAACAGTGTCACCTTCGTGGGACCGGAGGAAGGGCAGCAGGCGCTTCTGGAGGCATTCTTCTTTATATATTCTTTATATATATGTATGGTGCCAGTCATATATGTACGGCTTGTTGTATTTGCCGCACCCACAGATCGCCTGCCACACCAAGTTCTTCTTGGCAGATATGTCGACCTTCTTCTTTCGGAACTTCTCCGGAACTTGCCGGTGGGACTTGTCAACGAAAATTTGCAGACCGGGGATCTGCTTGGCGTCCGCTTTGATGAACTCATCGTCCATTGCGAAGAATTTCGGCTGCACCAACTACTCGCGGTATAGCTTGCTGGGGAGAGATTTGGCCACCGTGTTCTGTTTATCGGTTCGATTAGGCACCTTCCTTAGCTTGAAGACATGAAGTCCGGCCCACTTCATTGTCTGCTGGATGAACAAGACGCAAGAATTGACCTTCTTGGCCACGTCCCGAATCGAATGGTTCGGCTTGCGCTTGAAGTAATCCCTCACCTTGCGGGGTCTGTCGTCTTTGCTTTTTTCCGCTGCCAGCTCGTCGCTGGGTCTCCTTGAACGAAATTGCCAAACAGAACACGGTCGAATTGACGATTCCCAACTGTTCCGCGATGCTTCCGTGGGACTAGCCTGGATTTTCCTTGACCACACCATAATTGTTTGTCGAAGCACTTCTTGCTTGGAAGCCACCTCGATAATTACTTGACAGAAAATTAAACAGATGTAAACATTGCACTCTAAACTAGTTTAACCTAATATTTCATCAATTTTTATCTATGCAATAAAACGTTATAAACAAAAGAAAGTGTTTTTTTCGAGTACAGTTTTTAGTAACTGGGCACTGTCCGAGCAGATATCATTTGAAAAATATTGGCCGGGTTCAGAATGATATATGCCACTGTATGTAACCTAGAAAGCGAAACATCCAAAGCATCTGCTTTGCAGCTGTACTGCATGGAATAGGCGCAGCCCAATATTTGTTGGTATTGGTTGTTAACAGCCCGATGAAATTTGGTCTGCCAATCCTGGGAAGGTGATTAGGCTCATAAAACAAATTAAACCTGTCTGGGAACGTGCATGCAGCTGATCACCCAACAAATGGTGGTCAGCATACATTATGCGTATACAGAAAACAGGGATATACTATAAATGTTCGAATAAATAGACGCGGTCGTGTTTAATTCCCCCAACAACAAAAATATAGTTTCAACCTCAATCCGATTTTTGAACCTTTGTAGACAGCACAGCCTCACACTGCAAACGCAGCAACACGTTCTTCCCAGAAGGTTTTCAATCGCTAAATAACTATTTGATTTAACATTTGGCTTTCCAACCAAGTAGTTGAGATAGTTCTCTATTGCAATAGCAATAGGCCAGTAGGCTATAAACTTTGCTTCTAAGGAACGGCTAAATCAGGAGTGACTGTTTTAATCAGTTGTTAGGAAATATGTCTAGGACTGCTACATTTTCAAAATTATTTCATTTATAAGTTCTATCTATTTGGCTAATGTTTCGATGCAAAAATCATGATTGATTACCAATTTATTTCTGTCATTTTGAAGATTTAAAATACATCATCCAGAAAACCATCAATTTCCTACCTGCTGAAGAAGTTCACTCAAATTTTGCCATTATGTATTTTGCATTTGTTCGCGTGTCTTCATCAGCTCCTTCTCACATCTAGGCTTGTTGCCAGAATGTCATGTTGAGCATTGAGTTAAATTTATTTCATATAAAGATGTTCTGAAATCACTATTAACATGCTTTTTCCAGGCATTTGAGGTTGATCTATGCTTATGATTATAGTGTCCATCATCTGGCACTGTCATATGCAATAAAAAAAATATGCTTCAGAGCTGTCCAATAGTACTCAACGATAAAAAATGCTTCGCTGTTGAGCGGCAGCGTTGGCATCACTGTTGCTTTTAAAAGAGCCCATATTTCCTCTCTTCTTTGTTAACATGGATATAGAGCACCGGTATTGTAACGTGAAGTCTGCTGTCCCTTACATTTGTTTGTTTTTAAACGAAGCATCTCGTTGCCGTCACAAACTGGGGCAGATCCTGTCAAAGTACGGACAAAACCTCATAACTTCTTTCATTAAAGAGATAACGATTTGATGTTTTCGGAAAAGTTGGTCATATTTGTATTATCTACCGTTTGCCATCATAAGTTTTGATCTAGATCACTATAATTTATCTAGATCAGCATTGTTTTTAGAGAGAAGCACGCCATTAAAGCAAAATGTTTGATGAAGTTTGCCAGATAGATATGAGCTAGCTTTTGATATCATTAAAACTTATCTAGATCACTAAATTTTGATCTAGATAAGTTATATTTTTCGATAGAAGCCTTCTATCGATGGGGAATCTGTGGATGGAATATACTATTTATCAACACTTGTTTTTTTTTTATCTAGATAACTTCTGCCACACTGTCTAAAAACTGTTATACTGTTATACTAAACAATGCATTTATTTGATTTTTATTTGTATTCAATTAATGTTTATCTCGATCATCCTCTTCTTCATTCAAAGTTCCTCTTCTTTTTTCAGATTCTTCATCTGGTGTTTCCACCATTTTTTTTTTATACTCTTCATCATCCAAAGCTCCTTTATTTCAAGCGATTTCTTTTGATCATCTGTTGCTTCATTCATCTTGTTTGGACTGTTCATCACTCTGCATCCGTTTTCTCTTCTTTATCCGCTTCCTCTTCATCGTCCGTTTTCTCTTCTTCATCCGTTTCATCTTCTTCAACCGGTGTCCCGTCAATTAAATATCGCACAGCTTTCTTCATCTGTTGCTTCCGTTTTCGAGGACTGGTACGAATGGTACTAATGAATGGGTCCGAAGTTATCATCATCATATTGACCACATCTTTCATGGTATCAGTTCTGCTTATTTTGCGGCTTTTATGCTCTCGGAACTTTCGAAAATCTTTGTTGCGCGCCTCCTGCGCTTCCTCACTCAGCATTCCGATTGGTAAGAAAGCGACTTGGATCGCTTCTGATCCGTGTATTAAAACTTTATGCACGCTGGCCGGCATTGGATACCATTCGTACAGTTTGACGTATAGTCGAGCTGTCTCAATGGCAAAGTGTTTGAAAGCTTCGACGTTAACTGCGTATCCAGAAGATAAAGCGCGCAGGATCGTGTCACATCGATCGATAAGGCCTTTATCGGCTGGATGTTGCTGGATCTTGAAAGAAGCGGCGAGCACTATTTCCATCATTAGTTGTACCGAAGTTTCCTTTGACAAAATCAACAAGAAGGCCACATTCTTTCTTGAACTGATTCTGAATATCAGCTTTTCGCTTTTCAATTTGAAGTTTATTCTCGCTGGTCTTATAATATCGTTTAGTGTCCAGTTTGTAGCTGACTTGTGCAGTAACCAATGCATGAAGCGTAAGTATGCATGCAATGTTGATAAACCCAGTTCCAATGCCTTTACATCAATCTTCCTTTGCATAACTTTATCAATTTTATTCATATCAGCCGGGCCAGCAGAGCACACATTACACTTTTGTGCTGATTTTGTACCTGTCAAGCTATTAATTACCTTCCCGTCAACCATTGATAATGTTAGTTTATGATGTACTTTGATTTCTCCAACAGTCGTGTGGATAATTGTTGGCATGAGCTTAGAAATTTGGTCAGAAACATGAAATTCTTCTTTCCTTATTATCTCGTATGTTTCTTTCACCATCTCCACAAAATAATTGCAGAGGTACAAAGCACGTCATTAACAAATGAGAATCATCATAATCATGTCCATGCTTGACCTGTTTGTACGTAGATTGTGATCCACTCCCATCTAGTCCCCATTTTGACAGCAGAGTACAAAATTTAACAATATTTCCATCAGTTTTTTCTGAAACGTCCTCAATAATTTTGGAAATACGTTGTGTAGTATGAAGCTTTACTTCTGCCTTACTTTCACTGACTTCGATAGCGCTGGAAGAAGGGTAGCACAACTTTTTCTCATCTTGAATTTTTTTATAGGAAGGATAAATATCAGCACCCTTATTCTTGGACTGCGTCCTCAAAATCTGGTAGCCCTGCCTAAAAATGTCAGTGTCTAGCATTAATGCTAGGGCTTCTGTTGGAGTGAATGACTGTATATCGAACGTTTTATTGGAGCTTCCCCATGCTTTAGAAATACGAGAAGCTCGAGTAGGGGTAGTATGTAAAAGTAGTTCTGCCTCAACTTTCTTACCTTGGACGCGAAGATTCATTTCTGCAGCAAGAGTAAGCTCTGGAGTTGGAACAGCCTTCCGCAAATTTTCTACTTTTCTCCTCTTCGAGCGAATACTAATATCTGCAAAATCCAATGTTGGATGACCGCCTGGTAAATTATATTATGCAATATTATTTTACTAATATGTTTTTAAAAAATCTGTTTTTAATTTTTATAACGCTGAATGTTGGCATCATAGTTTACCTGCTCGACTTGGTCTTTTCATTAAAGGATTGACAATTTCAACCTCTTTCTCTAACCATTTTCGATTACGATCAAAAAATGTCTTCGTCGTATGCCTACATTGATTCCAATTTTTGTTGATATTGAAACATAAAACGTAAAGCTTCTTTTTCACTTTTAATGAATTTTCTTCATCACTCACATTCATTTTATTCAAAACATTCGCCAAGACGTACTGGAATTGCGTGTTGAACGGCTTGCTTTTTAACTCCTGCAGCATTGAAAAAATATCTTTTCTTGATGCGCGAAACATTTTGCTGTGAGTCACTTACTCTGTGAGCAGCCGCATAAAACTGATTGATGAAAATCATTCGCGTGAATGAGCTTATACACATACCCGTACGCTAACGCTACCTTTTTTGTATGCCATATGAAACGAACATTGTAACATACACATTTACAACAAATTGTGTCACACACACGGACAATAAAGCAAGAACTAAAATGTCCTTGATTCTTGAATGAGATATGAATGTTCTTCGAGAAGTTGACTAAAGTCATTGTAAAATTGTCCTCTACAATGACATGGTTATACATAAACTAAATCAGCGTCATTGGATTGTAGGATAGATGAGAAATTTCAGTGGGAGGTCAGCACCACCCATTATGTAGTAGGAAACCAAACTGTACTGCTAAAAAGGGAGAAATAGAGTGAAAACGGAGGTAAACAATAGAAGAGAAGAAAGGATAGAGAAATAGACTGAAAGAGAGAGAGAGATTCAAGTTGAACCAATAAATTTTTGGCCTCAAAAATGACAAAACACACACTAAATAATTTCGTAAATATTTCGCGCGGCGGGTCCTGGCGGGTCCCAAACTTTTTATTGTGGGGAAGTACCATATCATATCTTGATGACTATGGCAACGATATCGCATAATTATACGATATTTACACTTTCCCATTTGTCCCAAAATATGAAAATTCAGAGATTTTTAATGTTACTTTGTTTGGCTTCGCAACAAAGCCCTCTTTCATAATTTGGAGTCAACCTTCATAAATTATAGTAGTAATTACATATATTATCTATTCCCAGAGCGTTTAACATTTAAAAGATCGTCTAAATATCTTTTAGAGCTTCAATTCCTTCGATATTGTTTGAAGTTACATTTTTAAGACATTTTAAACCCCAACTTCCCCTATTCACTACATGATGAAAATAGCCTCTTTTCCAGTATTTCTTTCATATTTGTAGTAGGCCAGGTATGTATTTTCGATTGGTCATGGTGTTTAAACCGTATCTTGAAATATTTTTTTAAAAGGTTTTGTCCGTACTTTTATAGGATCACAGTCACAGTCGCTTCGTCTAACATTTCCGTGAGAGTAAATGAAATAAGAAGTACACATTGCCAATCTAAAGATCAATGACAAAATAAAAGTTTGGTCGTGTACGTCTGGCTCATAACCTGCTAGTAGACGAGGTTGTGATCATAGCAATCGACATGTTTTGGTTGATTGTTTTCGAGAGCGGATGGGTAAAACGAAGGAGTCGGTTGAGAAAATTGACGTTTGCAGCAAATCGTGAACTGGCCTATAAGGCTTTTTGACTTTTAATCACCTCACCCTTTCTGGCACATGCAGAGGAATGACGGTTTGTTCTCCTCCAAAAAAAAATTCCTTCTTACTTGCCCTCCTTTTATCTAAATGGCGCTGTAGTGTGCGTGCGTTAAACGTCACTAAGTCTAGTTTCATTTCGCCTTCGCACACACGCACGGAATCGCATTCATACAATATTGTTAGTTTATGTGCAGACTGCGGTAGTGAAGAAAACATTTTCATGATCGGAAATAAGTTTTAATAAGTCGATGCAATTGGAAACTTTATTCCATGGCTATAAATTTTTCTGAGTCTAATGCTCGTTTCTGAAGGTATATTCCGATAGATCAGAAGTAAGCAGAGAGATTAACGTCTAAATATTGGCAGTTCTAAAAATAGATGACATATAGCATCATCAAATACCCCAGGTGCTGAATAGTTAACCTGCTTAAAACCCTCCATCTTCTCTTGAAATCATCGGTACTACTTGCTTTCTTCTTAGTTTCGAAGAGTTTCCGCTTAACTAGAGCCCAGTACTTCTCTATTGGGTGAAGTTCTGGACAGTTTGGTGGATTGGCTGTTTTTGGCACGTATTTGACCTCTTGTACCTTATACCATTCCAGGACGGATTTCGCATAGTGACAAGAGGCCAAATCAGACAGAGCTGGAGAATCGTGGCTTCTGATAAACGGTAGCAACCGCTTTTGCAGACATTCTTTCTCGTACACATCCTTATTGATAGTACCGGTAGAGACGAAACTTTTAGACTTTCGACCACAACTACATATGGCCTGCCAAATCAAATACTTCTTCGGGAACTTGGACACCTTCTTTATCCGGAAATGCTCGGCAACGGCGTTCCTTTGCATTGCGGTATAAAAAAAACCAGACCGGAAGCTGTTTAATGTCTTCGAGTACGTATGTTTCGTCGTCCATTATGATACAAGAAAATGTTTGCAAAAAAAATTGTGTATAGCTGCTTAGCACGACTTTTTGCAGTGAAATGTTGCTTGTCATCACGATTGGGCACCTTTTTTACTTTGTGCGTCTTCAGTCCATGCTTCTGCTTCACTTTTTGTACGTATGATTTTGACTTCCGAACTTTTTCTCAATAATGGCTACCACCTTCTTGTCCATTTGTCGGGAATATACTTTTCGATTTGTTCCACTTCCAAACTTCCGATCCACAGTCAAGCGCTGGTCAAATGATTTGCATACACAAAACACGGTACTTTTCGGTTGTTTTAGTTTCTTGGCAAGATCGCGTACCGATAAATTCGGATTTAGGATTCGTCCAAAATGCGTTTGCGCACTTCCATTTGATTCGACGCCATTTTACTGAATGTTACAAGAATGTAAACATGTTGTACCACGAAATAAAGTGGAGATTTTCAGCTGTCATATAAGTGAAACATTCAGCAATCCATGAAATAATTCAAAATCTACACTGAAAGAAAACTGTCCGAAATTTAACGTGGACAGGCTTAATGTATCAATAAAAGTAAAATAAATGATAGGCATCGATAGGCTTAGTAACATTTCAGGCAGTTAGATGACAATTAATACGATTATATACAACTCTTTATTGGTATATTCATGGCGTATTCACTATAGTCTATACCCTTATGGCGAGTCACTGATGCAATATTTGCCAAATAATTAATAAACTACCCTTATCTGTCATGGATTAACGATTGACGCAATGAAATTAAAAGGCAACACTGAATGGAAAAAAAACAACATCTTGTTTTCTTTCTTAAAATACCACAACCAAATGACACCCGGAACCTGAACTTATCGAATTATTTCAATCTTGAGAATGTTGTCTACCTGCAAACATACCTGTTGTCCCATAGTTAATCCATTATTTGCGTCATCACAACGAAAAACATAATATCATGATAAATTTGCAATTTCGTCAATTGTCTCTAGGGTAAGGGTACTTAAGTATGAATAATCAAATAACAAAGATTTACCCACCTAGTGGTTCAACGAGTCCCCCCAATAGAATAATAAAAAATATTAAACATTCCCATCAGAGCAATGTTCAAAATTATCACCGTGACCACAGCTGACCACCAACCCTTGTCAGAATTTCTACTGTTTTCAACTGGCTGACGTTAATCTCATTTTCGTGCGTTTGCATACCCTCAATTGATTAACGCCGCCAACAAAACAATAATAGATAGCACAAATCCGGATTTGGTTAACCCTCCGTTGCGGTTAAAGGATTTTAATCACAACAAAAAGCGATGAGCATTAATCTTGTAATCCGGTTCCATGTGCTGACGGGTGAAACAACAGCTTAACACAGCTAGTAAGTTGAGATTATCATTGGTGGTATTTTGTCAATGTCAAATTATTGAACCGTTTTTCCATGTTTTCAAATCAATTCTGACTCTTTGTGAAATACACTTTAACATACCGATGGATGCGTTATACAACATGCACAAGTCATCACGTAGTCTAATCCACGCTACAAAACACCAAGTCGATCCAACTCGGTAGACGGGAACGGCTTCAAACCCGTGCATGATATACACCCACAATGCAAAACTCTGACACACATCGTCATCGTCAAGCGTAGTTTTAATCTGCGGCAGCAGCCTTCGCCTGCAGCAATCGTACGTAGAACGTGAAGGCATTGCATTCGCCAATATAGAATCAGCAAAGGAAAAGTGCATATGGCGAAAGAAAACGTACCAACTTTCGTAATCCTTCAGCCACGCACACATTCATCTGAAGCGACCCAACAACGTGCAACACGTCGGTCGCGTGATATGAGTTCCCAAACTCTCGTGGGGGGTCGTCGTCGTCACCTCTCCGGGTTGGATGGCGTATTCGCCCGATTGTCAACGCGTCTGACGGAAAGTACTCCATCTTTTTGCAACTTTCCAGCTATGAAACAATGGGGAATATATTCTGCTCGGCACCTCAAAACAACCACAACATCCGGCTATCCGTCGTCGAGCAATCCAACTGAGATAAGAATAACGCACCCATACTTCGTCTCGCCATCGCTGCTGGGGCGGTTCAGAGAGGCATTCAGACCGCTTGCACCGATGCTGGTCGTTGTCGGTTGTGGCTGTTGGAAGGAAATGCAGCTACCAGAAAATGTGGATCCACGGGAGTGTGTGGAGTTTAATCATCATCGTATGAGAGTATCCTACGACGCGTCAGGGGTCTAGTCGGATTGTGGCCGCAATTGGAATGGTGGTTATGCAAATGTAGGTTCGCTACGTTTACATCCACTAGCTTTGAAGACGGTGGGTGGGGGGTTCTTCTGACAGGGAAGGCGTAATTTAATTTTAAGACCACTAATTTCTCTCGGGAAAGCAGTTGGTGTGCCAATCAAGTTGAATGGTAATAAGCAAAAAGTCGTGGTTTGTTGTTGCGTTGATGTTTAATCCAATCGGTATTTTGGAAGAAATTTAATCCAATGCTTTGAACATGATCAAAGTGTGTCTTTTAGATAATAAATAAGCGTGTTTCTCTTAAGGCAAAGGTTGCCAAAATCCAATAACGGCTGCCAACATGGTCGGTTTGCTTCGCTACTTCGAGTTTATTGAAGCGCAAATCTAAGAATCTACAAGGATTTCATATGCCAAACTTTGATAGAATGCTTACAGCTCTGCAAGTTTTTAAAGATTGACATGTGTCTTGTTATTTTAATTTCTTGTTAGCCTTGTTATTTTATTTTTCAGTGTACATTTTGTTAACAAACCTTTAAATACACACAATTATCTTTCATATGGCGTTAACAGGTATTAATTCTGCCAATAGATTATATTAGTACTGCTTGTTGAAAATTATTTTTTTCATAAAACACGAAAAACCATTTAAAATCAATACCAAAGTATTACTCAGCGATAGACAAAACATGTGTTGAACAATCTTGAATTGAAGAGAATAAGGTTAGAGGGATCCAAAATCGGTTGAAAAGTTATGAAGTTGCTTCATTCCAAGAACTAAATAACAAATATTTGTTTCTTTACGATAAAACACCATTTTTTTTGGAAAGGTGTTGAACAAAACTCAAAACATCACATTGAGATTAACAAATGAATAAATCTAGACTCGCATTTAAAAATGCCGAAAGAAACAATGGTTTTGTATTTACGTGACTTTCAGTCTGAGGTGTGACGAAGCACCAGGAAGACGAGCTGGACCTTACATATCGAACCCATCAACACATAAGCCGAGACCGACGGTTTTACTTCCCTACCGAACGAAGACGAAATCAGAGATTTTTGTATCTGAAAATTTCAATGGCACTCGAATAGATACAGACCGACTGGGGAGAGAGACAACCACGCTTACAACACGGCCATCAATTTTACTCAACTTTAAGTCGTTTTTGACTCATATTCGCCAAAAGTAGAGTCACTCATCTATGAGTAATTGTAGTCAGATGGATGTTTTGGATATGTCGACATGTCAATCCCAGTTACATTTACTCATATATGAGTGACTCCACTTTTGGCGAATATGAGTCAAAAACGACTCGAAATTGAATTTAAATTCGTGGCCGTGCACAACACCACCGGCACCGTAAGTAACAATGAGAGATTTTCTTTGATTACCTTCTTTTTTCTGTAAAGCCTGTTAAATTTCGGACACCAAAATAATATCAGAAAATTACAAAAAATTCAACAAAACCGATTGTTTATTTCACAATAATAGAGTTATCTACATAAGAAACAATTGATTATGATTCTAATCCTTCTTTCTGTAAAATTCTCGAACTTTCTGAGCGATCAGGTTTCGTACGGTATCCTCAGATACACCTGCCGTGACGATTCTCCATCTTCTCTTAAAATCATCGGTACCATTTGCTTTCTTCTTTGTTTCGAAGAGTTTCCGCTTAACGAGAGCCCAGTACTTTTCTATTGGGCGAAGTTCTGGAGAGTTTGGTGGAATTGCTGTTTTTGGCACGTATTTGACCTCTTGTACCTTATACTATTCCAGGACGGATTTCGTATAGTGACAAAAGGCCAAAACAGAGCTGGAATGTCGAGGCTTCTGATAAATGGTATCAACCGCTTTTGCAGAAATTCTCTCTCGTACACATCCTTGTTGATAGAGTTAAATGACTACATATGGCCTGCCAAATCAAATACTTCTTTGGGAATTTGGACACCTTCTTTGAACAGAAATGCTCGGCAACGGCGTTCCTTTGCGTTGCGGTATAAAAAGCCAGACCCGAAATTTTCTTGAAGTAGTCAATAGAGCTTGCTTCTCTTCCATCTTTCTTAAGATGCCGCTTAATTATTGCCCAGTATTTTTCAATAGGACGCAGTTCAGGGTAGTTTGGGGGATTTTGTCATTTTTCTACAAAATCAACTTTTGCTTTCTTGAGCATCTCCAATGTAGCAGAAGCGTAGTGAGCAGATGCCAGGTCTGGCCAAAACGAAGGAGGATCCGTATACTTTCGGTAGATGGGTAGAAACCGTTTTTTGATGCATTCTTTCCGTAATTTTCACCGTTGATTGTGCCCGTTGTGAAATATGAAGAACTCTTCAAACCACAGGAGCAAATGGCTTGCCACATCAAAACCTTTTTCACAAATTTTTCGGTTGGGATGTATCGCACATCATCAGGCACATCGGTCCTCTGCTCAGCGTTGAAAATTGCCGTCCCGGAAGTGTACTGGTATCTAATTTGACGTACGTCTCGTCGTCCATAAAAATGCACCGGTTTGGCCATTGGAGGAGAACGTCATACAAGTTCCGTGGCCGTATTTTTGAAGAAGCTTTCCGTCCTTTTGGGTGCTTTCTGCTTCTTGTAGGTTCTGATATTGTTACGCTTTTT
>JAHHFK020002356.1:0-17500 GCA_024533555.2 Aedes koreicus | reverse complement strand
GCATCTTGCCCGAAAGTTTTGGTTAGATTCAGTTTTTCGCCACATCTCGAACTGAACAGTTCCAGGGATTCCTCTTGAAAGCTTGAACTACCCGCTTGTGATCCTTAACACTATACGGAGATCCATTTTTGCCACTTTGTATCTTTCCGATCGATGGTCAAACGTTCCTGGTACCGATTTAAAACACGAGACACCGTAGAATGTACCATTCCCAGCTTCCTGCTGGTGGCACAATGAGAAAGGTCTGGATTTTCGAGGTACGTGCGCGAAATTTCTTTGCGCCGCTGCTGTTCTTCCGACTCCATCTTCGCAACGATTGCACATCTGCTTGTGAATCTTACACAGCGTAAACAAATACACATTGAACTAATTTCTCCCAAAATTTCAATAGAAAATACCCAACTGGTAAAAAGTTACAGCCATTTAAAAGTGGTGCAATTTGATTCCGCACAACCATTAGATTAGAGTAGATTAGATGAAGCTCGTTTACGAAACACATAATGGTATACGTTCTTAAACTTCAAAAGCAATTGATTGAACTGGAGATAAGATTGTATAGTTTCAAAAAACTTCTTGAAAAGTTAAACAGATTCGCAGTAATTAGGCCAAACCAATTGTATTTAGGGAACTTTGTTAATCGCGATATTAATAAGAGGATGAAAAATTACACAGAAAAGAAGAAAAATAATGAGTTTCATTTAGTTCCAATGTAGTGCAATTGGAACTAATTGAAACTCATTATTTTACTTTTTCTTTTTCTCCCTTGGAATTTCAAGCTTATTGTTGAAAACAATTAGCTTGTAGTCTAAATGTACTTTCACAGTTTCTAAGTAGATTACGTTTTTATTCTTCATAAGGAGTGTATCGAATATAAGCTATCCACATACATTTGCGTTGTACGCATGTATTTGTGATGGTTTTTTATGCTCTGAACACTGCATGCTGTGCGTTTGACTGTCAGCTTTCTTTTGTTTACTTGTTTGTGCAGTTCAAATTCTGCGTTTTCAAAATGTCGCGTATTGAAAAGGAAGTGAAAATTAAGGTTCTGGACACATGGCTAAGTGAGAAGGGTATTACTATGCGAAAATTGGCGAAGCGGTTTGGAATTCATCATGCGAGTGTTAAAACCATCATTAATAAGTTTGGTGAACACTATTCTTTGGATGAGCTACCAGGAAGAGGCAGAAAACCCGGTTCTTCCAACCCGAAACTGGAGCAGAAAGTGGTATCTCTAATCATGAAGAACAAATCAATGTTAATACGTGATTTGGCCAAAAAAGCAGGAAAGAGTGTCGGAATGATCCAGCGTATCAAGAGGCGAAACCACCTGAAGACCTACAAGAAGCAGAAAATCCCGAAACAAAGTGCAGAACAGAAGAAGCGAGCAGCAACAAGGGCCCGGAAATTGTATTCGCGTCTTTTGCAGCGTCCGGATGCATGCGTTTTGATGGACGATGAGACCTATGTAGAGGGGGACTCAAAAACCCTTCCAGGTCCACAATACTTTACTGCCGTCGTTGGGGAGGATGTGAGCGATGCGGACAGGTCGATTCAAGTGGAGAAATTCGGTCGAAAGGTACTGGTATGGCAAGCAATATGTTCCTGTGGTTTGAAGTCAACCATTTTTTACACTACCGGAACTATAAATGCGGAAATCTATCGATCTGAGTGTCTCCAGAAGAGATTGTTGCCTTTATATAAGAAGCATAGTACACCTCCACTGTTTTGGCCGGATTTAGCGTCGGCTCACTATGCCAAAACCACTCTTAATTGGCTTGCGGAAAAGGTATAGATTTCGTTGAGAAAAATATCAATCCACCAAATTGCCCTCAGCTTCGACCCATCGAACGTTACTGGGCAATCGTGAAGAGGGTCTTCAAGAAGACTGGTAAGGCAGCTGGGAACATGCAGGAGTTCAAAAAAATTTGGGCTCAAGCGTCCAAAAAATGCGATGCAACACTTGTCCGGAACTTGATGAAGAGCATTCGCTCCAAAGTTCGAAAATTCGTGAAGGAATAACTTAAATTTCATCCGGTCTTCATTATGTTCAAGTTTAACCTCGTACAATAAAGGATCAATTTTTTGTATGAATAAAATATCGGTTTTCAACATAATTTGAAAGAAAGTTTGTGGATAGCTTATTTTCGATACACTCCTTACTGAGTTTCACTTTATTGGTGCAAAATATAAGAATTTCAGAAAAAGTTGTCATATATTGAAAGTTTATAACTCAGTCAATTCTTGTTAGATGTCCTACTTTTTTGCGGCAATCGATTGAAAACGTTTTTATCAATTTGATGCACTGTTCAAAATCAGTTGCAAACTATTGAAAACTTACTGAATGTAGAGTCTTGTTTTATGTTAGTGTAAATTAATGATATGAAGCTATTTTTCGCAAGTGCTATCACAGTTTTTCCAATCGAGCACCCATAGGTTTTGGGCTTAAGTTTAAAATGGAAGGATTTAAAAGATTGCAACTACTCTCAATATAAATCTGAATTGCTTGAATGAAAGCACATTTTCTGTCTTAGTATGTTTGAACCCAACAACCTCATGTAATATTAGTTGTAATAATTTTAACTATGATGTCTTCTTATTCAAATTTCCTTACCAACCTATTTTAGTGCATTTGATAGATTGCTATACCGAGAGAAAAATTTCCCTGTTCATCCTGATTAACCAATTTACGCTGTGTTTGTTAAAAGAATCTACTTCACAATATTCTCTTCTTGCATCGTTCTCATCATAAGCATATTGCCGCCAATGCACCAACAGCCAAAACATAAGCATTCATCCCGACAAAGTTCGAAAAATCATCCCGACTGCGAAAACACCGAAACAACCGAAAGCGATTGCAGCACGAATACAGCATAAACACGACTTTTGTCGGTCGGTCGGTCGGTCGTTGCTTATCGCCAATGGAAAACAAGCCGGCTAGACTAGACAGCGGACAACATAGAACCACCGTCAATTGCACAGTCAGTCGTTTGCGAAGCGTCGTCGTGAGCAGGTTGGAAAAGCGAGCGGGAAAATTCGCGCTGCCCATCGCTGTCCCGGGAAACCCACGTGCGTTTGGATGAATTTTCAAAGTTGAACGGTGTAGAATTATTATCAATATTCGCTTGATTTTGGATGAGAGTTTATCGTGAGATTGATGTTATTGGATCTATGCTGAAATCTGCATCCAATTGATCGAGCAGAAGTGAGTCGTTCTGAAAGTCGTGCATTGCAGTCGTCAATTAGGCGAGAAATAACTCCATGTGATTAAGAAGCATCTAGATAAGTTGAAAACAGTGCAATAGACTCCCAGATATGCTGGCAACAGTGAAACGGTGGTTGTAATTTGCTCAAATTCTACTATTGCATGCAGCAGTAATCCCCAATTCTGGATAGTGTACGTTGCGCTCAAATTGGTTGTAGCACGGAATATCGCACGCGGTCTGATTTAATGTAACGGCGGAATCGACAGACGGAACGTGGTCGGTTGGTTGATGACGTTACGAAAAGTTCCTGATTGTTGGGATGATTGCTTGATGAACTCAATCAACAGTGCATTGCACCGATACGTGTGTTTTTACTGATTCAAGGACGTCAACCTGCCAGATCCAGAAGACTTGTCTATGCTAAGAAGGTTAATCAGAGAAGGACTGGATTTGTTTTCAGCTGCACCTGCGCTTGAACTTGGACGGTAGCAGAGCACAACAAGAAAAGACAGGTAGGAAACAGTTACGCAAAATTATGCACTGTATGCAACAACCACTACCGGACACATGAGTGGTGGGCATCAGCTATGTTATTGTTAAGCAGAACCGGTCGAGTGAAAATTAAACAAACAAGCACCTACGTGTAAAACCGGTAGAGATGCAACCAAACGTACAGCGCAAGCACTGTGCTTGTTTATCAGCATGAACGTTGCTAAATAGTGATTGTTTGACAATTTGACTTGTTTTGAGCTTATTTAGCTACTGGCGGTAAAAGTAAGAATAACCTTGCCTAAGGTAACAGAGATTCAAAAGACAACATATTTGAGTAATTGTTGGATGGTAATTTTCATTTACGTTCCTTTACACATGAAAGAATACATGATAATCTGGAACTGCAAAGGCAACAATGAAATAGGGGAGTTCAAAGGGGATGTTATTTGTTAATATATTAAGCGAGATTTAAGCCGTTGGCAGGTTCATCTTCCATCATGGTCACTTAATTGTGACATGTCTGCGGTTGAGCCCAATCAAATGTAGAACGTAATAACTAATTAAACGAAAAGCATACAAACATGATAGGTAAATTTTCGTGACGAACTTGAGTCCACCAAATTTAACCAAATTTAGCTTGTCAAGACATTTACACAGATTTGGAGACTCAATAGAAACTTTGTACGTCTAAAAGGAAGGTTATTCGTCAACATCTTGAAGAAACGTTGCACAATTTTAAAAAGCTTATAAGTTGTTCATTTGCTTGGGATTCAGTGTTTGGGTATGTGTCCCTTAACTCAGCCTAATATGCAACGATCGATTACATGTTTTATCATAACTCATGAAGAATGGTAGCTGTTAGCGATATTGAACTACATTTACACTTGCTTAGATACGTTTAATAAGACGTTTGGTAGTTTGTTTCACAAAAGTTTACGCAACTCATTTTATTAAGTCAGAAACATTCGAGGGATATGGATGTAATGTCGGTTCATAGTCACCAAATTGGGTCTATTCATGGATGCAACTTCGTCCCATTCGAGAGATTTACTATTAAATACAGTCTTCGTACGGTTTTTTCCTCCTGATTTTTTGATTAAAGGCATTGCCAGCTGTATTCAATATATCCAAAAGATGATTTCACAAACAAACTAAACTAAAATTACTTTGAAACATTTCAGTGATTTTCACATATGATTTACCGGTCGTTCTATACTGAAAACATTATAATTTACGCTACACAGATTTTGTTCCTTTGGTTGAGCCATTTGAAAAATATACAAACGTAAACTCATACATTACCATTGAAAATTTTACCAATAACAACATCTTTACTACGTTATGAATCCAACAGGCCATAGTTGGGCACATAGAAAATAATATGTCCCTAACATTGGGTCTAAGGTTTTCTTGTTAAATTATTGTTATTTTATTGATGTGAACAGTTAGTTAATTAAGTGTGACTATTTTTGTACATCTAGGCTGCATTGCTCGGTTAATCGGTTCATTTTAGCCAAATTTAGATCATTCGAAGATCATGCAGATAATCTGTTCAGCTTAACAAGCGAAGTCATGATGTCCAAAAAGTTAAGGAAATCGAACATTGCATGGATGTGAATAACTATAAATTGATTAATAATGTCTCAATTGCTTTGGAATTAGTCGGTAATCCCGATAGCAAAATGATTTTGTTGATTATGGCTGAATTAATAACATATTTGGTACATAGGCCGAATGAAGGAGCTAGGCTAACATTACATCCCGTTACCCTAGTTTCTTTCTTTCTTTCGTTTTTTTTTTCGTGTAACTTTTTTATATCCCACCTTGTGTTCTTATAATTTTACTTTTTATTTTTAACTAAATTTCATAAAATCCTCCTTTTTTCCATTGCACAGTGGTCCAGTAAGCTACTTTAGGCGGACATGAGGTTTTCAATGGAAATTTGTGGTTTTAGAGCTTTGGTTACTTCTAAGAACTTGTTGCAAACTTGTTGTACTACAATTTGTATGAAAGTAATTTTTTCTTGCATTAAACGCAAGAGTGGCGTATACGCTAACTTTTTTATGGGCAAATATCGTGAGATGGTATGTTCGGCAAAAATGTAGGAATTGTTATTATTGAAAACTTTGTAGAATATATTTTTTTTCTAGCTTCAAAGCCTACTGCGATAATTCCGAATTTTAGTAAAAAATCGTTTTTCGACTAAAAGTCCTTCTTTTTTAAATCTTACTAGCTTGCTATATTCTACAAAGTTGTTTGTTTTGACATTTGCTACAATGTTGCTCAATACACCATAGTTGAATTTCTTCTTGTTTTCATATTATAGTAAATTTTCAGTTAAATTTACGCCATACTATAGGCCTCACAACTTGAAATGGAGCACCTGAAAAAAATATGGCATACCATGACTTAATTCAACACACCTTAGAGTACGTTTAAGGAGAATTTGGGAGAGATGATATTTTTCTATCTTTTTTAAAGCTACTTTCTGTAACATACAGTTTTCAATAAAAACATACGTAAGGAGTTCAAATAGAATCAAAACACACATAAATCATGGCTATCTCTGTTCAGTGTATGACAACTACCACGTGTTTTCATAGAAAAAGGCTCAATAGGCTAATAAATCAAAAAAGTGAAAAAATGTATTTTATAGTGAGTTTTCAACATGGAAGTGTCACGCCGAGATTTGGCAAACCTTCTCATGGAAAAGAAAAAAAATTAATATTTGAAAAATTTTCTTCGTCAACGGTTTCCCATTATTGATACTGATTGTGTTACATCACAAAAACGGTTAAAGTGTTTCGCTCTGACGTTCAGAAAATTATGGTTGAAAAGTTGTCGCTCGAAGGACCGTTTTTTAACCACGAATTCAGTCTGGTTAAATGGGAAGATTGTGCTCAAAACCAAGAAGACCGAGAAGAAACGAAAGCTGAAACCATTCCGAACTATGGCGAAGAAGCAAACAGCGTCGCTTGAAGGAGTTAACGGAAAATCATACGACTCAGGAACTCGGTATGGTAACTGCTCTGAATATTAATCGCAGTGGATATCGCTCAACCGGAAAACAAATGGAAAATCTCGCACGAAGTCCAGAATCGGCGTCGAAGTCTGTCCGTGACATACTACACTCAGGAGAATATTCTGCGGAAGAAGCACTAGGATTTATTTGCAGGAACAATTTTTCAAAAATGCAATATCAGGATATTCGGATGACAACCCTAAATAAAGGCATCTGTTTATATCCATGTTACAACAAAGTTTTGTAGGCTAAACAAGATGCTTATCCTGACGGTAATTTATTAAGTTTTACGTTAGAAAAATACACTGAAATTTCTTAATTACACTTCTTCCTTTTTGACGACAAAAGGAATCTCGGTAAAATCATCATGCGCCCAAGTCTCGCTGCAATCACCAATAAATCACACAGTTCAACGCCTCGTAATGTTCCTTGACATAGATTTTGATCACGATGATTTGATTCAAGTTATTTTCAAATGGGGCTGTGATGGCAGCAGTAGCCATTCAAGGTATTGTACAAAACTAGATCATAAAATTGCATTTCAATACAACCATTTGATTTCCAAAGATATATACAGGTATTTATCGACGAGGATAGCGATGGTGAGCTGCAAGAATATAGTGATTCCCATATTTTTGCAATTTCCTTGGTTCCGATCCGAGCCATTCGACGGCGAATTGGAGACGAAAACGAAGAAGTGATTTGGAATAATGAGCTACCATCTTCAGTATCACTTTGTCGTCCAATCAAACTGATATTCTGTAAAGAAAATACGCAACTGACAAGAAAGGAGGTTGGCGAAATGGAGGAAAATATTAAAAAATTGAAGCCAATGAAAGCGAATATAAGAGGTGTAAACGTGAAGATTTCAGCGAAGCTTTTTTTGTCAATAGTTGATACGAAGGTGGTGAATGACGTGGCAGGAATATCAGCTATCGGTTGACGTTGCCTAAGCCTTCGTGGCGTGTCAGTAAAGACAATTCGATCTTGAAGAGCCGGCAGATGTCAATCCGGCAGGCTCTCAAAGAAAGGTTGGGATTGAGACTCAATGAGCCACTTCCAGGAGGAGGCAATTCGAACGATGGAAACACAGCTCGCCGATTTTTCAGCGAAGTAAATGCAGTTGCCGAAATCACAGGGCTCGATAAAAACCTTGTATCGAATTTCGGAACCCTTCTAAAAGTCGTCAACCTGAACCGAGAAATTGAAGCAGAAGCTTTTGGTCAATTTGCTCAAGATACATTTAAGATGTATCGAGAATTGTACGATTGGTATGTGCTTTCTCCTACAGTGCATAAGCTACTATTACACGGTAGTGATATTATCAGGACTGCTGCACTGCCTTTAGGGATGCTGAGTGAGGAAGCCCAGGAAACGAGGAATAAGTGCATAAGGGAATTTCGGGAACGGCATGCAAGGAAGTTCAACCGCATTGTCAACTTGGAAGACGTTTTCAAGCGGCTTCTTCTCACCTCTGATCCCGTAATCTCACTTATCAACAGACGTACAACTCGTGGTGAGACACAGTTTGATTTTCCTGAAGAAGCTCGAAACTTAATAAAAATTAACTAATATCCTATCAAGCCTTTTTCTATGAAAACACGTGGTAGTTGTCATACACTGAACAGAGATAGCCATGATTTATGTGTGTTTTGATTCTATTTGAACTCCTTACGTATGTTTTTATTGAAAACTGTATGTTACAGAAACTAGCTTTAAAAAAGATAGAAAAATATCATCTCTCCCAAATTCTCCTTAAACGTACTCTAAGGTGTGTTGAATTAAGTCATGGTATGCCATATTTTTTTCAGGTGCTCCATTTCAAGTTGTGAGGCCTATAGTATGGCGTAAATTTAACTGAAAATTTACTATAATATGAAAACAAGAAGAAATTCAACTATGGTGTATTGAGCAACATTGTAGTAAATGTCAAAACAAACAACTTTGTAGAACATAGCAAGCTAGTAAGATTTAAAAAAGAAGGACTTTTAGTCGAAAAACGATTTTTTACTAAAATTCGGAATTATCGCAGTAGGCTTTGAAGCTAGAAAAAAAATATATTCTACAAAGTTTTCAATAATAACAATTCCTACAACTTTGCCGAACATACCATCTCACGATATTTGCCCATAAAAAAGTTAGCGTATACGCCACTCTTGCGTTTAATGCAAGAAAAAATTACTTTCATACAAATTGTAGTACAACAAGTTTGCAACAAGTTCTTAGAAGTAACCAAAGCTCTAAAACCACAAATTTCCATTGAAAACCTCATGTCCGCCTAAAGTAGCTTACTGGACCACTGTGCATTGGCCCCTTTCTGTGTCCGGATTTTGGTCGGTCTACAAGAGAACAATTTTCACCGTACTTTTTCAAAATTTTAAAAACAACCGACTTCGAACACTTCGCTATTTTCGCCAACTCTCGAAACGAACACCATTTGTGCAGAATTGATGTCCTTTTAAATTTTACCAAAAAAAAATACAAAAAAATAATGTTTAAAAATATATACTTAACCCAAAAAAAAAATTATAAAAAAAATGTTTTTCCACACCAACACACAACACACCCACCACCGACAACACACGCAACGAAGAAAAAAAAAAACAGCAAAAAATAAAAAAACAACTAATTTTTATTATTTTCTAGTAATTTCACGGTTATTGCTTTCACAATATGCAAATTGATTGCTCTCAACTTAGTGTTCTAGATGTACTCCCACAGTTATTAATTAAAAGATTTCGATACCATCACCAATGCACGAATTTTAAATTATGTGGTAAGCACAATTAAGGGTCATCCCTTAGCTCAATCGGTGAAGGCGCAGCTACAAAGCAACACCATACTGGAGGTGGCTGGGTTCGATTCCCGGTCTGGTCTAGGAATTTTTCGTAAAGTAAAATTTCTCGACTCCCTGGGCATAGCGTATGATTGTACTTGCTACACAATCATACTAATGCAAAAATGGTACCTGGCATTGAAAACTCTCAATTAATAACTGTGGAAGTGCATTTAGAACACTAAGTTGAGAGCAAGCAATAAGCTAATTGTGAAAGCAATAAGCTTGAAATGCTAAAGAAGAAGAAGAAGATATCTTCGTAACTAGTTTTCTGGTTTCAAAGCAATTATGTGCATTTGGAAGCAATTGAGAGCAATTTGATTAAGACGTTGTCCAGAAATGTGCCTCAGTTCCCGGAATCTGTTGACCAATTCAAAAACAGAGTACAAAACCTTTGGAAGCAACATGCCTTTCTGTTGACATAAAAAAAAAAACAATCGTACATTACCATAAAAATACCCGACTGATTTTGGCTTGTGATTTGCATTTGCAGACTTGTTTCTGATGATAGAAGCAGGCTGTGCTTTGAATAACGTGTTTTGATTTTTCTGCGGCGTTTTCGCAAAAAAATAACTCAAGCATAATTTGATAATTTGACTCAAATTAAGTGAAAATACTAAATCTCTGTGTCCCTTGTGTAAACGAAATATGGGTTTGAACAGTTCAGTGTCGTTTCCTGGTGCTAATATTGAGAATTCCAGGCATAAACTAATTTGGAAAATGTTGCAAAATTTATATCCTTCGATAGAAATAGCGAAGTATACTGGCTTTGATATTTCAGTATGTTCGTGATACAAATTTGGCAGCCATGGGGTGTTAGCTTTGCCGCCAAGGACGATAAGGACCAACATACAAAAAACATCGGTAAGATTATTTCAAAAATAAGCTTTGATTATATGCATTCCAGGAACAAGGATGTTCATTTTTGAATGAAGAAATGTGAATATTCACCAAACATCCAGTCAAAGATATTCATGCGGAGCTTACTGTAAATTAAGATAACCTCAGTGTGTGTGTGGGGGGGGGGGGGTCCAAAGCACCTTTTTGTTGCTAGAAGTTGTTATAAAATTTGTACCCATCGAGACGTGTACCAATGTGGAGTTGCCGGCCGTCATGACATGCTCTCGTGGGACACTTGCTTCTGATCTACGAACCGAAGCCGGCTACTGGTCTTTTCTCCTTTTGCACTGCAGCTTTGATAACTTAGAGCTGATCTCGTCCCTAAGTGCCAACACATTTCCTGAACCATTTAGCTCCCACACTCGACTCGAGTAGTCCAGACGGTGAACCTAACCTACGCCGACGAATAGTTCTCCGACAGTCGAAATTCTTTTGATACCGGACCATGGTGAGCCATTCAGCTCCTATCTGCGCTGCATACGACTCGAGCAATCCCCGACGGTGGATCTAGTTGAATTTCTCCCGAAACTTAACAATGGTGAATCATTTCATTGCTATCTTAGCTGCAGACGGCACGAGTAGTTGCCGGCGGCAAATCTGTGTACAACACTGTCTGGTCTGATGTCTGCCCCGTTGGTGACTCTCGTTGGAACTTGCCACAATTAGGTTGCTACAACCAATTATGGCAGGTTTGTGTTGCTTGGGTGGTACTGGCTGCTGCCTTTAAGTTCGACATTGGAGATCTCGGCTTTTTCCAGATTTTCGCGAACACGTTCGCAGTCGCGTCTTTGTCGGCAGGCTATTTTCCATCGTCGTTCAGTTTTTTTTTTGGATTATGAAAAAATAAATTGAAAATTTCCATAATAAATAAAAATAAAATTGTAAATTGGTCAATAACTAGGAGTGGTAGAAATGCAGAAATAGAAAACTCCCATGGAAAAACTAAAATTGAAAACCAATTTTGATGGTTATTTCCATAATTTCATGACTTTCAAGCAACAAAAATATCCCCAATTGTAATATTCAACAATTTCCACAGAATTTGGTAATTTCCATAGAAAAATTTGGAAAAACCACAGTTTTTATAAAAAAATATCGTAAAATGCTATGAAAAAAAGGAAAATTTTCCATTAAAAGCAGCATAGTTTTTACAAAAACATGTTAGAAATTTTCAAAGAAAATCGTGAAAAGCGATAAGAACAAAATGTCAAACAATAAAATTATTAAATTAAGCAATACAAAAAAGATACTATGCAATAAAGAAAACCACAAGAACTGAAAATAATTCCATGAAAAGCTAGACATTTTCCTGCCTATTATTTTTATGAAAATGCGTCTTCCTGTATCCGAAAGTAAATCTCAGATGTATAGTAAAGTGCAGCGTAAATTTTTTTTCCTCACTCAGATTTCGATCCAATGCAATGAGTGCTTGAGGGACGGCACATTGAACCGTGCAGGAATACTTTTTTTTAAGATGAACTATGCTTGTTTTGGAAAATTTTCATTTTAAAATGGATATTTTTGATTGTTTTAAATACATTTTTATAATTTTTGTAGCTGTTATGTTGTCAAAAACATTTGTACTTTTCTTATGGAAATATCGTACTACTTTATTTCTATTTTCACTTTTCTTATTTCTGTATAGTTTCTGCTTTTTTTTCATAGAAAATTTTTTTTTTTTTTTTCATGTAAGGTTTCAGTTTTTTTATGAAAAACTGATCAGTATTTTATTGCAAATTTGGTTTTTTTATTCCTTGAAGATTATTCAATTGTTGATAATTACAAATACACTCAGTAGCAAAAAAAAGCCGAGCAAAATGTGGCTTCCATAAACCGTCATATTCAGCCTTCTGTAACTTTGTCAATTATCAATATTTTTGGCTGAATTTTTCACAAAACTATAAATAATGTATTAAACTTATGTGACTAAAATTTCATGTTGATAAAATTTATAAATTTGAAGTTTTGATAACATATGTCAAAAAAGTCGTTTTTGGACATACCAATTTCAAAAATACGTACTTTTGTTAAAAATTTAAGTAGCATAGTAAAAATTTAACTACAGCCTAAAAAATAGAAAATGATGTGAATAAAATTTGAACTGTTTCCAACAAGTGGTTTGGTCCACAGCTGGCGTCAAAGTTGACGCACAAACTTGAGTATTTCTATTTTTCACACGGTATTGACCTTGCTGAAATATCGGTGCAAAAAAAAAGTCGAGGTGAATTCTACTAATAATACTGTGTAATACTGTAAACGTAGTTTTCACAAACCAATACATATTGTATTCCATATTTTAAAGTTCTTCATGGGTTACACTTGTTATTTCGTAAATATCAAGCGTAACAAATCATCTGTATTAACAAGATGAATTCGCCTCGGCTTTTTTTTGTGAAATTTTTATTATGCTACTTAAATTTTTCACAAAAGTACGTATTTTTGAAATTGGTATGTCCAAAAACGACTTTTTTGACATATGTTATCAAAACTTCAAATTTATAAATTTTCTAAACAGGAAATTTTGGTCAAATAAGGTCAATACATTAATTATAGTTCTGTCAAAAATTCAGTCAAAAATATTGATAATTGACAAAGTTACAGAAGGTTGAAAATGACGGTTTATGGAAGCAAAATTTTGCTTGGCTCTTTTTTTGCTACAGAGTGTAAGTTATGAGCATTTTAGTTTTTTTTATGGTAGTATTTAAATTCTGCTCTGCTACTTTCTCTATTAATCTACTGGTAGTTCTAATTTTCTATGTAAATTTTTCTTGTTTTTATCGGACGATTATTAACCTGCTTCTTTGGAATAGATATATTGAATTCAACATTGAATTCTATAAGAAGGGTCAGGTCACACCATTGGTGGATGAATTCCAATTTCAAAACTAATATCACTTATTCAAATCTTCAAATGCCTTTCCACTATTTTCATCACTACGTAAGTAAAACAATTTTTTGAAAAACTATGATTGCTCCAATTACCTTCTCAACCGTCTCAGTGTAAAACAAACGATGCTTCCTAAATACTACCAATTATGACAGTTCCATCGTTCTAAATCCAAAGGAATAATCACACTCTGACAAAGAGCAATTAATAAATCTCTCCTATTTCAATTAGCACCATCGTGATCGCGTGTTACCAAGCATTATGGCCCGCGTCCGGTCAAAGTTTCAAATAACTTTCTCCTCTGGCTGACCTGACCGAATGGCTGTGGCTTTGATAGGAAGCACCCTCTTAAATCACGGCACAATTATCAGCGGTTTTCGTATTTACCTACTTTGATTGTTGAGTCTTTATTTTTTCGTTGGACCAGATGGAACGAACTTGGCCTAGGGCATTGCTGATGCTCTAAATTCGTGTTAACATTCTGCCAACCAGTACCTCTGCACTCGGTGAACGTTCAGGACGTGTGTTGATAACAATTTCGTCCGGTTTGAGTTAAGTAACTTAGTTTTCATCTCGATTAACTGTTTTCGGGGGCAAAGTTCAACTCACATCATGTGGCTTACGGTATTTCACGAGCCGATAAGGTTTGCGGAAGAGTTTCTGTTTAAATAGCTTGTCACAACAAAAGAAATTTGATGGAACAGTTCAAACAACATTTAATGATTGTCATCACCTTGAACATCGCATGTGTGTGCATTGCCATAGGAAGTCGATCTTTCAATGAATATTTGAATAACATTTAATTTCAAGTACCGTCTTGACGGAAAGAAACAATGTTGGAACAAACACATAGCAAAGTTTAAAATTTATTTTCCCAGCGAAAAGAGCTGCATATTTTCCGTTGCTCTCCTGGCAACTATCAAGAATCAAATTTCTTACCTAGCAGGAAAGTGTGCATGGCCTCCCAAAGGAGAAAGAAAAATACAGCATCCCACGGGTAAAAAGCTATAAAATGTTGAAAAAAAAACTTGGTTCCATCTGATACATATGGTAATTGGAAAAGGCGTTAATCCCGTCAACCGTCCTCGTCGTCGTTGTCGCCGATTTCCCGGGTGATGTAGTGGCAGACGGTTTTTTTTTTTGTTTGCTTCCGTAACGAATGCAAGACGTATAGAGGATGTATCACCTTTTGCCAGTGAGTTTCTTCCGCTTTTCCGAGATGCAAGCGGAAATCCAGCTTCTTCGCCATGACGTCGTCGGGTTTGTGTGCCTGTGTGTGTTTGCTCGTTTCAAAAGAATATAATGCACTGTGTGGGCATACTAAACGGGCGAGGGGGTTGAATGGTCAATGATAATGAAATTAAAACAATTTGAAGTCTTTTTGTTTCACGTATTTTAAAAAAAAACTTGAGCACTTGTCCATTAGATTAAGTTGAAAAAGTTACATTTTTTAGGGAAAGTATGCTTTAGGATTGTTGTCTCAATTATAAAAATGTACACATAATTTGTCAGTAAAGTAAGGTTAACTAGCCCAATTTAAAAATACAATTTCTCTCCGCTTAAGCAGCAAACATGCAGTGTCTTTCCAATTCCATTTTTAAAAACATTAAATACATGAGATATAAGAACATAAAGATCGCATAATATTTTAGTCAATATCGACCTTCCTTTCAATATGGTTTTTTGATTAAAAACATACACCATAATGATCTTATAATGTTTTTTACAAGTCTATCAACATAATAATAAAACTTGTGGAAGTTTCAATGCACTATGCGGTATCCTTTTGAGAAGGATAAAAATTAAAATGTAAGTGAGAAACGTCGGGAAAATCAGTATTTTATGGAAAAATTTACGCCAGCAGAAAATAAAACTGAAACTGAGTAGGAATATAAACAATGCTTAAACTGCCAGCGCAATCCTTCTATGCTTGTAATAAATGTATGGAAAACGAGTTCGAAAGCTTCAATAATAATTTTCTCAATGCCTACTATACGCAGATGGGATTAAATTCGATTCCCCGGAGCGTTTTTAATGTTGAAAATATTACCAGCAATTTATTTAACAACGAGATGTCCGGATTTCTGGACTGTCTCGAAATTTATCTTAATAAAATGTTAAGAAAGCCTCCCAATCGTTGCATTTTGATGGATGACGAAACATATTGCAAACTGGACACAACTACGCTACCGGGGCCGCAGTTTTACAATGCGGTTGTTGAGGAAAACGTACCTGATGCCAGAAGAACGATTGGAATGGACAAGTTCGGCAAAAAGTTCTAGCGTGGCAGGCTATTTGCTCAAGTGTTAAAAAAAAAACATTGCCATTTTTTACCACTGGACCACCAACGGTGAAGTTTATCGCAAAGTATGCATAAAAAAGCATCTTGTTACTCTGTATCGTGAACACAACGTCCTCCCACTGTTCTGGCCTGATCTTGCATTCACTCACTACGCTTCTGCTACGCTGGATCTGATAAAGGAGCACAGTATCAATTTTGTACAAAAAGAGGATAATCCACCAAATTGTCCTGAATTGTGTCCGATCGAGCGCTACTGGGCAATAATCAAGCGGCAGCTCCGAAAGGCACAATCTGTCAATTAGTTCAAAAAAATTAGGTCATCTGCTAGCCGAAAGGTATCGCAAAGAACTGTGAAAAGGCTAATGAAGGGTATTCTTAAAAAAAAATGCATCAATTTCATATCTAGGAGCATTTTGATGAAAATTATATTTTTTCCGGAATACAGTAATTATGGAGAGTGTGAGCTGTTTAGTGGAATACCTGTAACAAGAAAATAAGAAGAATGATTATTAATTTCATTTTGATCTACAAAATTATATTTCTTCAATGTCGTGTACTAATACTCGACTGGAATAAAGTGACAACAGTGATTATTACACATAAAACCGTTTTGAATTTGATTACTAATAATCCTCTTTATAAAATGAACAGTCCTTAACAGTACCAGTTCACTACAAATAGTTGTCGAAGTTTTCCATCGAAAATCCATTTAAGTTCCATTTAAGTCCTTTTATTAACCTCATGCTGCTCTGACCCCTTTAATTGACACTCTTCTTTAACAGCGCTATTTTGAATTAAACCTATCATCAAAATAACTTTACGCTCAACTATGTTTCTTCAAGAAAGGGAATAAGCGTTTTTGAAAGCATTCTTTTACATAAATAGCTTGGTTGACAGTGCCAGCTGTTACGAAACTTTCGCTTTTCATCCCACCGCACAGTGGGACAAAATAAAAAAAAAAGTGGGACATAGATATTTGCGGCGAAACTATTAGGTGTGGCCCATTGATGACTTGTACAATGTTTCCTCATTTTTTGAGTACTTTATTTTTGTGTTAACAAATTTGATTTAAGAGGTGTTTATACCTAGATAAAAAATTAAACTTTTTTATTTCTGGTTCAAATCGATGACCATGTATTCAAACATTGTAGATTAGATTATATTGTGAAACTTTGAAGAAGACAAAAACTTCCTATCTCTTAACTGGACGAAGTTTTAGGGTGAAAAAGCAATGAAAAATGAAAAACTCCCCAATGAAAAATGTAAAACTCCCTTAAATCGTTTTCTTACCATAACTTTTTTATTTAAATTTTATTATTTTTCTAATGTTCTACAAAGTTTTAGGTATTTCTAAAATAAACTTTTTTTTGCAGCAGATATCTAATAATTATCTCTTCATTTAAAGAATTTATGTCAGTTTTAATGATTTTTTTAAGCTATCTTCGAGGATGTGTAGATTACAGGTTAGAAGGTATTATTCTATTCTATTCTAACGCTCACACAGCCAGTTATTAAAAGCATCCTGGAAAATACTATACTATACTATCGCTCTCTGAAATTTGTAAAAGGGAAACCCCCATCCTACCTTGTGTGCTGGATAAATCCTAGAATTAATCTTCTGAAACGGGAAATGTTATGAATTGAACAAACACTGTACATAAAATCAATTTTCGGTGCGATCAAATCTATTTTATAACATTCTAGGTGTCTTTTGGTCGGATAGTTCATTATCGCTACTTTCGTCAAAAGTTTAACCTGAAATACGCATATTTATCCGTTATTTTACATTTATTGTTGGGAAGTTTGTGTCAAGGAAGATGAAGTATGGATTTATAGTACTAACTTAGTACAATTATTT
>JAHHFK020002355.1:0-109848 GCA_024533555.2 Aedes koreicus | reverse complement strand
GGGAGTGGGAGGGAATGTTAGTTCAACACATACTTAAGAGAGATGCAGAGAACTCTACGACCCCCTCATATGTGTCACAGGTAATGGAGTGTTAATAGGGAAAGGGTTATCCCTGGGATACGCTCGACAAGCGTTACGGGTGATCAAAAATGTTGAATAACGAACAGATATTATACGAAGTGCACCATAGTCGGGTTTCCTGAAAAATAATATTAATCGAAACAAAAACAACGACAATGAACATTGAGTATAAGCATTCCATATGCAACTGAAAAAAAATGAAGGCTTAAACGCCAGTTAAAAATAAGTAACGGGCGAAGTGATGGTTGAAGCTTCATGTGATCAGAAAACTACTTAATATGTAGCATTGAAAGGGAAGTAATAGGAAACATATTAGAAATGCAAGGTAGGAGAGTAAAAATGACGATTGTTCTTACAAAAAATATAAATAAATAATATACAAAAAAAATACAATATAAAAATGATAGTAGTGAACTCAGTAACGATCAGCAACAAAATCCATACCACATAGCGTGGGTGAGGTGGGCTAAAATTTACCTAGAAGCATAAATTTGCAACCTATAAAATAAAAATGAATACATATAAAAAATTATAATATATGCATTGATTATACACACTCACATTTCCCTACCAAAATCTGCAAATCTTCACCGAACTCTCAACAGCCGAACGCCTGGTAACCCAACCCAACGGACCTCGGCAAAACTTTACCAAAATACGGTGATTTTTTTTACATATAACTGTAAAGCTCCACCGAAATCCGCTAAATCGGACCACCGAACGTCCAGCCGCTGAGAACCCGGTAAAACCCCCAGACCCATATCTAAAATCTATGTGTGTTAGGGAAATAAATGAAAATGGTAAAAACGATATAATAGTCATAAAAATCGTGAAATCAGTAACAACCAACAGCAATATCAATCCACATAGCGTGGGTTAGATGGGCTACAACTCACAAAGATGCATAATGCTGAGCTGAAAATGAAAAATATTAGCAAGCTAAGGAAACGTAAACAAACATTTTTATAAATTACGCATTGATGAAACAAAAGACATCGAATGCGGCAAATTTTGACTAACCAACAATAAAAAGACGTCCACACATAACACGCATACATGTATTTATTATTTATTTCAGAACGCTGTAACCACTGTTCGAAAAAAAATACTGCGTAATACCACACACATGTTGCCTCGTTCCTTTCCATTTACACCTTCACTGCTGCCTGCTGGCAACCACCGAAGAAAAGTTGCTGTGCTCACTGGATTCAGATGATGCATAAGTGTGCTGGGACTAAACGTCAAAAAGCTTCACACAGAATGCGCAGAAACATCAAGAGAAGGGCAAGGCGTATTAAATAGGAAAATGAATGAGAGTAGTAGTTAAATTCCAGGCAAGCCCTTCCTCGGAAATAAATGGTTTCATATACCTCCCTCCCCGTCCGACACAAATCCCTGCACGGCCACGTATCAAACTTTCTCGCTGAAATGATTAGACAGATCAAATAGTATAAAAGCACAAGATCCACAGCAGAAGAAGAGAGAGGTAGACGTTAGAATGTACAAACACAAACGCCGCACGATTGGATCACCCTGCGTACACAGTGAATCCGCACCCACACACCACTCCAATGATCGACCCAGTCTCCAACCACTCTGATTTCTCAATATTACTTTATACTACCGTATGTCCTAGTAGGGACGTGCTATTTAAAATACAATACTTAGCTGACTGTTTGCTCCCGTATCCAATTGTAGAAATGTGTGCTTGCAATCATCTGTACACTATCACGATCCATAGCTGTTTTTTTTCAACGTCTTAGAACCTAATTTTTTCGTAAGCACCAACACACGCACACACACACCACTGATATACTGATGTACGGCGTAGCCAAACGAGCAGAAAAAATGGCTGACAAAATCTGTTTCGTGTTTTAACGACCCTAGCTCACAAAAAACAACCTCACTGCATCGCGACCGTAGGCTTTTTTCGAGTTCATCACTTAAACCTTCGGAAACCTTCACACTTCCTTCAACCTTAATCCCCTTGTTTGCTTGGCAACGTCCGAAACCGTAAACGACGCACACTCGATCGCACCTGCGACAAAACACGACCGTACGCGTTAAGCGCTAGAACGCCACTCCATGTCATTAATTCAGCGATTAGCCACAAAATCCATGACTTCACTGGTTAAGCTGGATCTTCAAATGATCGAAATTTGGCTAAATTTAACCGATAAACCGAGTAATGCATCTTGGATGTCCAGATAATAGTTACAAGTCATATATCTACTAACATAGATAATGTTACGATGGTTTAACAAGAAAACCGAAGACCCAATGTTAGGAACAGGGTTTTTTCTTTGCTCAAAATTATGGCCTGTTGTATTAATAATGTAGTAAGGCTTGTTCGCGATAAAATGTGGACACCCCCAAAATACGTATATCTCTGGAAATACTTCATCAACGCGTGAAATATTTCACAGACTGATGAACGTATGTCTGTTCATTGTGCAAAATCAATTTTTGGTGATACTACAAGCTTTTCGATCAAAGATGGCGTCGAAAAAAGAGCAAGTGCGAAAAGCAATTGTGTGCGGTTGCAATGAAAATCCGGGTCTGTCAGTAAGACCACCAGAAGGACGCGAAAGTGAGGCAAATATTGCAGAAGAGACTAGATCTTTCGGTATGTGCTGTGGCTAGAAAAATAAAAATGTCCCCAACTTTCGTGCATACATCCATGCACCAGCAAGGTATGAAGTCGTTCAAGGTGAAAACTATACCGAACCGTAATGATAAACAGAATGTGATGGCTAAAACCCGGGCTCGCAAGTTGTATCGCGTATATTTGACGAAGTTTTCCTGCGTGATAATGGACGATGAAACTTATGTGCTGGAAGACTTTAAGCAGCTTCCCGAAATGTCTTATTATACTGCCATGCAACGAAACGGCGTAGAGGAGCATTTCAGCACGAAGAAAAAGGCCAAGTTTCCCAAAAAATATTTGGTTTGGTAGGCAATATGCAAATGTGGTCGAACAAGCAATGCTTCATCACAACCGGAACGGTAAACAAAGAAATATACCGTGAAGAATGCCTAAAGAAGCGATTGTTACCATTCCTGGGCAGCCATGACGCTCCCTCGCTATTCTGGCCAGTTTTGGAATCTTGTCACTGTTTTGGAATGGTATAAAGCGAATGGAGTTCATGTGGTTCCGAAAGAGGCGAATCCACCTAACTGTCCGGCGTTGCGACCTATCGAGCGGTATTGGGCTCTCGTGAAGAGAGAACTCTCTTAATATAAACAACAAGCTACAACTATAGAACAATTTCGAAAATCTTGGACAAAAGAAGCTAAATCAGTTCCAGAGAAGTTTGCACAGACCCCAATGGTTGTAGTAAGCTCAAAAGTTCGTAGCATGTTCATGCAGTCTAATTGAGTAACTGTAGTTAGTTGTAAGATGACAAATAATGCACAATTAAATGAAGAAAAAAATGCATCTTGGATTGAATCAACAGCCAATTTGTTTTATTCCAAATTTAATCAGTCCAGATTTTGTCACGAACAAGCCTTAAAAATGTTGTTAAGGAATGTATCGAAAATAAGCTTTTCGCGTATATTTGCGTTATTTCTGATGGTTTTAATGTATTCATCATAGCATGCTGTGCGGTTGACTGTCATCTTTCGTTTGTTTACTTGTTTGCACGGGTTTAATTCTTCGTTTTTAAAATGTTGCTCAATGAAAAAGCCGTGAAAATAAAGGTTATGGACACTTTGCTACGTGAAAAGGGTGTAACTATGCGACTATTGGCGAAGCGCTTTGGAATTCATCACGCGAGTGTAAAATCTATCTTGACCAAGTTTGGGGAACACTGTTCTTTGGATGAACTGCCCGAAAAAGGCAGTAAACCCGGATCTTCTAACCCTAAACTGGATCAGAAAGTCGTAGCTCTAATTTGGAAGAACCTATCAATGTCAATACGTGATTATAGCAAATAAAGCGGGAACCAGTGTCGGAATGATTCAATGTATCAATAAACGGAACAACCTTAAGACCTACAAGAAGCAGAAAATCGCCAAACAACATACAGAACAAAAGCAACGCGCAGCAACACGGGCCCGGAAATTGTATGCGCGAGTTTTGCAGCGACCGGATGCATGTATTTCGATGGACGACGAGACCTTTGTCAAAGAGGACTCAGAAATCCTTCCAGGTCCACAATATTACACTGCCGTCGTAGGGGAGGACGTAAGCCATGCAGACAGGTCGATTCAAGTGGAGAAGTTTGGTCGAAAAGTGCTGGTATGGCAAGCAATATGTTCCTGCGGTATGAAGTCTACCATTTTTTACACTACCGGAACAATCAATGCAAAAATCTATCGACCTGAGTGTCCGCAGAAGAAGTTGCTGCCTTTATATCAGAAACATTGTACCCCTCCACTGTTGGCGCATTACTCCAGAGAACAACTCTCAATTGTTTCTTTGTGAAAGACATCAATCCGCCAAATTGCTCTCAGCTCCGGCCCATCGAACGCTATTGGGCGATTGTAAAGAGGGTCTTCAATAAGACTGGTAAAACAGGCTGAGAATTTGCAGGTGTTCAAAAAATTTGGGCTAAGGCGTCCTAAAAATGTGATGAAACACTTGCCTGGAACCTGATGAAAAGTGTTCGATCAAAAATTCGCAAATTCGTGAAAGAATAATATTAATTCCATTCGGTCTACACAAAGTTCAAGTTCAATCCCGTTGAATAAAAAATCATCTTAATGTTTGAATAAAACATAATTTTTTTATATGATTTGAAAAAAAAAAATATGCGGATGACTTATTTTCGATACAGTCCGTATTGGTAAAATTTTCAATGGAAATGTATGAGTTTCGGTTGTATGTTTTACAAATGGCTCATCTTAACGCAAACTAAAGCAACATCATTTGTGTTGAGTTATTTATAATGCTTTCATTATCGAATAGCCGAAAAATAATATGTGAGGATCACTTAAGTGTTTCGAAGCAGTTTAATTTAGTTGGTTTTGTGATATTTTGAGTTTGGTAGAGCGAATACAGTTGGCATCGCCCTAAATCAAAATATCAGTGAAAAAATCCGTACGAAGACGACATTCAATAATATATTCACGGAATGGGACAAAGTTGCAGCCATTAATAGACTCAATTTGTTGCTTATAGAACGACACTGCATCCATATCCCTCGAAAGTTTCTGTCTTAATAAAATGAGTTGAGTAATTTTTTATGATACATACTACCAAACGTCTAATCAAACTTATTTAACAAGTGTATAACTAGTTGAATATCGCTTACAGTTGAAATACTGTTTGAGTTATAATAAGAAAAAGTTATCGATCGTTGAATATTAGGCTGAGTCAAGGGACACATACCCTACTTGCTTTAGAAATTTTTGCCAGTTATACTAAAATCTGCGGTTACTTAATAGTCATTCATTTATATCAGAAATTTACTGCCCTAAGATTAATTAGTAATTAATTAACAAGCCATTTAATTGAATCGTAGTTTTGTGCAGAGATGAAGCTTGAAAAATGTCTCTTAATTACTAATAGTAAGGCATTTTCATGTGCTATGAATGAATGAAGAGCGAAGAGTTTGATTTGTTTGTTGTTCATAGTAACTTGATAGTTTGACTATGTTTACTGAAGTTATTCCGAATTGCCTGGGCGTACGTAGAGGTTCCGTTTTCCAGTTGTTAAAGAAAATCACAAATTCATCCATAAATTCGTATATTTTCCATTTAGTTTAATGAATAAAACATACCATTGAAACCAGACCATTGACTGAATCCCCGAGCAAAGGTGTAAACCAATTTGTTAACAAGTTTTAATATCAGATTATCATTGCTTAATCATGTTATATATGAAGACGTTATCATTCAGACTGAATAAACAACAAAAGAGATAACAAATAAATATAGGTTAGAAATCACAGTATCAACTCATTAAATTTACATTGAAGTTTACGTTGGGCAAATATTAAAACCGTTCCCTTACGTTCCATATAGGTTAGAGGATAAGGACGAGGAATAATAACACATCGACTACGAGGCAGTGAGTTCGAATCCCATCCTAGGAAACTGCGGCGAATTTGAGTTTACCCTTTCATAAGAAAAGAATAGGGGGTCTAAACAGAAAGCAAACGTCCGTCATCATCAGTACAGGAGAAGAAGAGAAAAATATTAGAAGCAAAACAGGAAAATGAGAAAAATCAATAATTGAAAATAGGTCTTATTTTTTTTGGTTCGCATTTTCAATCAAGCATTTAATCAGCATTCTAAAAGCTTAACTCCCCAGCAGTAGAACAACATTGCAACTGCTGTCATCTAGCTGTCATTTGCAAACGTTACCAATTCATGCTACCAATGAATCACAATTGTGTATTGTCGACAAAGACGTCTTCTTTTGATGGGGTCCAGCATTAAATTAGCCGTATAGTGGGCCGAAACCTGCTTTTGAAGAGCATTTAAGATGACTATAATGCTCATATGCATTATGTTGCTTGTCGTTAAGACGCATATAGGGCTACTTACGTGCTTTATTTAATGCTATTTGGTTACCTGGGTAGCTTCGGCGATGGATGGTGCTTGAAGACGATTGCGTGCATTTTCATTTCATTAACCTTCACTTCCCAGCTGTTTGGGTATGTCACGTACTTGGTTACGCCAACTTGAAGTCGGGAACGGTAATCTTTGGGCATCCGTCCGTTCGTCACTATAGCGCTATCACCGCGTATAGGACCAAGCCGCAGCCATTGGGAAGCTGTGAGACGTTGGATGTAAATATGTTTTAGAGAATTGATCCTAGCAATTGAATCTCGTGGAGCTCAGAGCTTGTCCCATGGAGATATACCAGAAACGATCTTCTTTTCAGGTAGTTCCTCATCATCTTGACCGGATAGAGCGGGAAGCTCGCCTGGATCATATTGTGGATTAGGCCATCGTGCCAGACGTTGTTGAGGGCTTTCTGGTCGCTTAACCATATTTTCCAAGCGAACAAGCTGATGTACCTTTCGGAAGCTTAAATGCCCCGGAATGCTCACATTGCGCTCGTCGATCCATTATCCGCTGCAGAATCAGACGCCCAGGAAGTTTGCTGATTGCCGACATAAGCGTGATATGCCTATAGCTTGCTGGTAGAGTAGGATCTCTTCCCGGCTTCAGGATTCCGATGACCTACTTCGTCTTCTACCTTGCTGGGAAGTAGTTCACCAGGAGACATCTAGTGAACATGCTGGCGATGTATTGTCTGCTGGTCTATCCTCCATGTGTACTGATATCGGTACTAGTATGGATGTTATTTGCAGTGGCATCGGTCTTCTCCTTTGGTAAGACAAATATTCTTCCGGTGTAGTTTTTAGCGGTGGTTTCGGGTTCGGTCTTTGCTTGAGGATCCCAATGACCTTCCAAAATGGCCTTGAAAAGTAATCCACTGTCCGATTTCCCGCCAGAGCTGGTCGTTTTAAATTATAGAGATGCGTTGAAAGTCCAGCTGGTCGTTGATGGCTTCGATGCACTGCAATTCTACATCATCTGAGAGGCGTGAGTCCATCAGGTGGCTGAACCCAGTTGACCTTATCTCGTCGCATCGCCATCGGGGCGAGTGTTGAGTTGAGCTCTAGATCACAAACTACTGGGTAGTGGTCGGATCTATTGGAATTCGGTTACATCGGAAAGAAAGGCCACGAGCAAAGTATATACATAAATTAACTTTATTGAATAGAAAGACTAACGATGCGCACTTAACGAGTTCACTTTGCGGAATGAAAACAAAATTGGCGTACCGCGCTCAGTGGCTGGTAGCAAGCGGTATAGACTGGTACAGTGGTACACACATTAGGCTGGTTCATAATTAATTGGACGAACGTTGCTCCTTTAACACTCCTCCTCAACGTGCCAGTCCATCTTACGATGATAGACCTAGCATTGCAGCCAGCTTATGATTCTTGATGGTACCCAGTGGCTTGGTCAAAATATCAGCCACCATTTCTTCCGTCGAACAGTACTCCAGATTCAAAATCTTATCCTCTAACAACTGCTTCACGTTGAATTACCTTGTCTCAATATGCTTTGATCGACGAGTAGACCTTTCCGCGCCAACAAACTGAATGCAACTTTGATTGTCTTCGCGAATTTTTACAGGACCACTCTGTTAAAGACCAAGATCTTTAAACAGACTCACCATCCATACCAGCTCCTGACTTGCCTCACTCAATGACACATATTCCGACTCCATGGATGAAATTGTGACACAATTTTGTCGTCGACTAACCCACGACACTGCTCCACCAGCATAGTGGAAGACGAAGCCAGTGGTAGATTTGCGCGTTTCCATATCGCCAGCCCAATCGGCATCCGAATAGGCAATCAGACCCTCATCGGTGTCAAACTTCAATCTCCAGTCCTTCGTAGTCTTCAGATAGCGAACGACTCTTTTAGCCGCCATCCAGTCCGCTTCTTTTGGTGCACTCACCTTTGAGCCAAGTATTGCAACACATGCCGCGACATCCGGTCTTGCGCACACCGCTATATAAAGAAGCGCGCCGACCAAGCTTTTGTAGAGTGTAACATCCGACAGCAACGGACTTTTATCCTCCATCTTTATGTAGCCGGTTTCCATTGGAGATTTGGCTGCTTTCGTGAAACACTATACTTCCCGTTTTCATGTCCAATCTCTAGACCCAGAAAATAATTCACTTCAGCCAGGTTGGTAATCTTGAACTGTTTCTTCAGTGCTTTGTACACTAATTCGATTTGGGATTCATCTTCACAGCTTTCGTGTACAAATAGGGATCAGCTGCACTTGGACGAGTTCATTCCGGCCAGCAGGCAAATCGACAAGCTCCCAAGTTTCATTGTCCGAATGCGACTTCAATTTGTCCAACATAGCTGCTTTCCATTCCTTCTTCTTTTCACAGGTAAAGGCTTTATGCAGGTTCCTGGGTTCGATCTGCTCCTCAAGAACACTCTCAGCAACGAAAATCTCCTTTATCAACCCGGCTGGAGGTTTCTCCTTGGTTGATCGCATCGAACGCCGTGCTACTTCATCCAATGAAAAACCGTGAAACGAATGATCACCGTCAGAAGCACTATCGTACTGAGAATCAACGTCACCAGGCTCGTCATCAGACTCAAATTCTGGATCCGGTGTCTCGACCAGTTGCTCTTCCTCCTCCTCAGAGGGCAACACCAACGGATTTTAACGACTCCTCCTATGACTACAGGCTCCTGACGAACAGCTTCCTTCACGGTACACAGCCCAAGAAATTTTGCATCCCTGTTGACCGTCACGCAAACTGTCGCAAGATTCAAGAAGCGATACGCCTTCCGTCCTTCTTCGTACCCGACGAAAACCAACTTTTTGTCCTTCATATCAAGCTTACGTCGTTTTTCCTTCGGAACGTGGACATACGCTTCCGAACCAAAGATCCTGAGATGCGCATACGATGGTTTCTTCCTGTTCCATAACTCATACGGGGTTTTATCGATCGAAGACGATGGCAAACGATTCTGCAAATAATTTGTCGTGCAAATCGCTTCGCCCCAGAACCGTTTATCAAGTTCCGCTTCCGACAGCATACATCGCATCATCTCTACAAGGTGTCGGTTACTGCGCTCCACCACACTATTCTGTTGTGGCGAATAGGGCGCTGTTCGCTGCATCATGATCCCCTTTTTGGAGAGAAATTTCATAAACGAAGCTTCAGAGAACTCACCATCTCCATTAGAACGAATATATTTTGGGTATCGACCAAATTGATTTTTCAATAATGCGCAATACTCACGGATTTTCTCCTCAGCATCAGATTTCCTCTGGAGCGGGTAGACGACAGAGTATCGACTGTAGTCATCCACCATTGCAATTTTGAAACGATCGCCTCTCGGTGTCGCTACCTCCATCGGACCTCCCAAGTCGACATGAACCAGCTCTCCAACAGCCGTCGATCTTGTCCTAGACGCCTGCGTCCTAGAATCTCTGCTCATCTTCCCCTCAAAGCAACAAACACAAGTCGATTGCACTTCACAAGAGTCTATCTTCAGTCCCTATCCGAGTTCTTCGCGCACTCTCTTCAGCACCGCTTGTGTGTCTCTGTGTCCGAATCTACTATGCCACAAGTGCTGGCACAGTTCACCGTGCTTTGGGTCTGCCAAGAACACCCGTTCAGATAATTGTTTCAGATGGTACAGACCACCTTTCCTTTGACCCACTAACACATCTTCTTCTCCGTTTAGCACTTTGCACTCAAATTTGTCAAACAACACTCGAAACCCCAAATCGGCAATTCGGCTCACCGACAGCAGATTTCATGCCAGTGATGGTACGTGAAATACATTTTCCAGCTTCACATTCATTCGACCGCCTTTTCCATTCACAGACACAAGATGACCAGACCCAACACCAGCTGATTTGATCGATTTACCATTTAGCCAGAGAAATGGTCGTTGCCTTGGACTCATCCAGCTCTTCCAGATTGTCGATGTTGTTCGTCATGTGGGAAATTGCATCTGAATCAAGGTACCACATCTCAGCTTCTCCAGCCACCCCAGCAGCAAGACACAACTCTCCTCAAGACTCCGATTTAACAGCGATATTTGCTTGCTGAGAATTCTCCTTCTCCGCGTGATCCTGGGCCAGCTTTCGGCAATCACGCCGGAAGTGCCCCTCCTTCTTGCAATACTGACATACTTTCTCTTTCATCACCAACTGCTTCTCCGTAGGTTTATTCTGCCAAGAACCGGTCGCTAGCGCTTTCTCACTCAGCGACGCGTTCTCCAAACGACGTCTTCCTTCGTCTAGCAATTTTCCTTTTACAAAATCGACCGTCAGATCTGCATCCGGTCGACTTTCGAGCGCCATTATCAATCCCTCGTATGATTCCGGGAGACTGGACAGCATCAAAGCCACGAACCAGTGGTCCTTCACTTCCTCTCCCAGCGCAGACAAACGAATACGCAACGTTGTCAGCTGCTTGAGGTGCTCCGCCGTTTCACCACCATCCGGCATCCCCAGCGTAATCAGCTGACCTACAACATGGATGATGCTCGAAAGAGAAGAACGCTCGTGATAATCTTTAAGCGCATCCCACATCTCCTTCGCGGTCGTCTTCTGAATCACATGGAGAAGTTGACTGTCTTCCAGTGCCAAACCGAGCAACGCCTGCGCCTTGCCATCTTTTAAGACCCAGGCCGCATGAGTCGTTGCAGGCTTCGGTGTTGTCACAACATCCAACACACCTTCATGCTTCAACAGAAGCCGCATTTTAAACTTCCAGATTCCATAATTCTGGTCGTTCAACTTGTCCATCGGTACTTTTGGGTCCGCCATTTTGTCTTTTCGACACGATTTCACACAATTACCGATACGAAATAATGTCCACTTAATTCACACTCGCGCTAACGAAACTTATGCACTTTCGGCGACACCTGGGCCCATAACCTATTGGAATCCGGTTACAGTGGAATCAAAGGCCACGCGTTAAGTATATTAACGTAGATTAACTTTATTGAATATAATGATCAACGATGCGCACGCAACGAGTTCACTTTGCGGAATGAAAACAAAAACCGTACCGCGCTCAGTGGTTGGTAGCAAGCGGTATAGACTGGTACAATGGTACACACATTAGGCTGGTGCATAATTAATTGGACGAACGTTGCTGCTTTATCAGGAGCTAAGTTCATGATGAGCGATTCGTTTGGAGAGTGCCAGGTCCAAGAGGAAAACGTCCAGGTTGTATGTTATTCCAGCTGGGAAGCGATATGTTTGTTCACATACACATACATACACATATAGCAAACAGCGTGATGTCTCCGTTTTGGCTCCAAACGAGTAGGGCTGTGAGTTGGGCTGCCAAACAAATGAAGCATTTTGCGAAGGTGCATTTATTATACATGTTCACTGCTGAATATGCACAGCTTTAAAGAAACATTTAATTTTATGTGCTATCCAATGCACATAAAGGGAATGCTAGATTTGGCAGAAATTAATGGGATATTTCATGTAAATTTAAGCCCAATAACGTGAATTTAGTCTGTTGTATGAAATTTTACGCTCTTGTTAAAATTTATTACTTTTATTTTGTGTGAGATCTCCCTTACTCCCCTTGATAGGAAAATACTGTGTATTTAGTACACAGAAAAAAAATAATGAATTTTAACAAGCGCGTAAAATTTCCCTTCGTTTGATTCCAAGCCAATGGAAGCGTAAGCAACAAAATTGTTTGCTATCTTTCATACGCCATACAACAATGTTTTCAATCTTCCATACAAAGATGATGGCTTGATCGCTTAGGACAAAACGACATGCCCTGTTAGTTTTCCTATCTCTCCAATGGTAGGGTGTCAAATGAAAATTTAAAAAATAGCACCCGTCACAACAGATTTTAACAATTGAACCCTAATAACTCAATTATTCCTCGATAGATTTTTAAAGATATTTACATCGTTCATTTGAACATTTTCCCGACTATCAATTCAATTAGCAAATATTGTCATTCAACAATTGTAAACATTTTAAGATGACGGAAATAAAAGGTGATATATTATAATTACGGTTTGCATACACAGTTTGAAAGAAACATTTAATTTTCTTTGTTACTTAATGACTTTGTGTTACTTTGAACTTATGACCGAGAAAGGGCGTACATTTCAAAAGTTTGCCAAGGATACTGCCAACCCTCGCTTAGTATCTGCTAGATGAATATGGAAAGTTTGTCACGAATAGTTTCTAGAAACTTGTTCTTGTCTCTTCAAAACCTGTAGATAAAAATGCAACAGATCTTAGAAAAAAATCTTAAATCTAAATGTTAGGAAAATTTCTAAATGCCAATTTAGTATTTTTTAACTTTTTTAAAGTATTTTTTTTTATATTTATTGAAAACAGATCAGCACTATAAAAAACAAAGGAGGTACAACGTAACTCCTGTCCATCATCAGTGTCCAGCAACCCATCTTTCAGTCACTTCCATCAACCCAGAGACCTGCAACAGTTTGTATACCACGTAACCTACCGCCAGATAATAGCCAACCAAAATCACCATATGGGCCAATCGTCGTCTCTGGTACAACTTTTTGGCCTGCTCTAGGTTGTCCCACTTTTCCTTCATAACATACATCCGCAGTCCTTTGACGTTCTGTGCCAGAAACTCCTTCCAATCAATCTGGTCAACTTCGCAGGGGAAAAACTTACGATCGTCTTCGGTCATGGTGCTGATCACTTTGTGGAAATGCTCATTACGAAAGTCCCACTCATTGTTGGTGAAGAAGCGTAACACTTCCGAGAACTTGTGAACTTTCTTATACAATTTTAGAACCCGTGGCTTTTGACTGTTTAGCTTCAGTGCCAAATCGAAAAATATTGCCGGAATAATGTGATAGAAGATCTTCAGAAATTCAGAAACTAGATAGTACTTGGTGGTGTTGTACGTCGGAATCCACAGGCCACCATAGAAAGGTATTTTATCCTTCCATTTTAACTGCTCACGACGAATGATTCCCCACGAAAGCGGATTGTCCGCAACGGTGCAGTTTACAATGTTGGTTTCGGAGCAATGATTAGCTGCATACCAACCAGCCGCCAAAGTTCCGTTGATGACGATGTCTGCTGGGATAATGTCCGCCCGACAGTCGTTATTGATGTGAAAGATTCTAAGAGCCCCCGTGGCAGCACCGACGACTACCCCGTTGAAACCGTAGATGTTGTCCGTCCATCCAGGAATAGGATCGCTGTTTGTTGTAGTCACTGGAAGAAAAATATCACATTACACTAAAAACATGGTGTCGATCCAGAAACACTTACCGATAGACGGTCTAATCACCGCTATGGGCATCTTGTCAACATATCTATGAACGATTTCCTCCGCCAGGGACTTTGTAAACGCGTACGTGTTCGGCCAGTCTCCAATGATTTTCCGACCAATCACTTCAAAACCATCGGTATCCATTTCCTGCTCTACTAGCTGAATCATCTCATATGGATCGAATAACGCAGGATAGAACTTTTCCTCAATTTTCTCTCGATTGCAGTGTGAGAACGCCGTCGATACATAAATGAACACATTCAAACCCTTTGATTGCTCCGCAATTTTCAATATTTCACTAGTTCCACGAACATTCGTTTCCACCGATTCTTTCAGTGACTCATCAAATCTCACGTCCGCTGCGGCATGCAGAAAGATATTCGCATTGTTGGTGATGTAGGACATGTCATCGTTGCTGATCGCCAACTGATGCTTGCTCACATCCCCGTCGATGAGTTTGATCTTCTGGTGATACAGTTCCGGATCATCCTGATATCTTGTGAAAACCGGTTCGGAACCAAGCATGTTCACCAACCTCTCTAACGAAGTCATTCCCTTTTTGGCCCTTGAAAGCAATAAGATCTCCGACACTCCACTCCTAAAACACATTACCTCTATTATTTAACACCCAAATCACAAACCACCCCCATCTTACCGAATCAGCTTCTCGATGTACAATTTCCCCAGGAACCCGGTACCGCCCGTCAGGAACACAATCTTGTCGCGATAAAAGTCCTTCAGTGGCGACCGATACGCTTCGAACTCTTTCAGATCCATCATATTGCACTGAATGCGGTTGAATGCAACGCTGATGTTGTTTCGAGTCGTGAAGCTAACACACTGCAAGCAGACTGCCGATGCCTCGCGGTAACCCCGGCAAGACAAAGTCTACCGAACTGCATCGCGGTGCATTTGCATTTTCGGCATATTAATTCAATTTTCGGCTGAGGAAGGGTATGCATTTGAAATCGCCATATCCGCAATGCACACAGTGGTTGGTCAATTTCGATCGCCTGCGGCCACATTATGGAACAAGTCAAATTGATGTTTCCATACGAACGAACGAAGGATGAATGTTTTCATTTCGATTTCCACTGTGAAGTCCCAGATTTTTGAACGCATGGTGGTTATTGTTCGGTACTGAACAGTAGTGCACTTTGCGTAGATTCTGCGGAAGAAATCGGATTAAAATCAAGACTGAAGGTTTTAGTCATGTGCAATGGGGATGATAGCAGATGCTGCTCGCATGGTTGGGATATGTTATATTTAATGTGGCGAAAATCTGGTTTCATTTAATAAACATTGATAACAACTACAAGGTACTGCCCCAGGTACTGTTCGAGATGATGACGTAGGACTACGACTAAGTGTAAGCTATTTTAATTAAACAATGCAATGTTCTTTGAATTTATATACTAATATAGAACAATACCATATATATCATATCATCAATTGATTTCTTTGGTTGTAAGTAATTATTAGTCAATTTTCCGTTTATTTAAAATGAAATTCTTTTTAAGTTCCCGTGATATTACTGTTGTTTTAAGATCAGAAGCATCATAAAAATTAACTCTTTTAAAACTGTGGTGGCCCTGAAAAGGGCCTTTTTTGGTTTTCGGCGGCCGTCTTCGGTTGTTTCGAAGGAACGTTCGCATGTTGATCCATCTTGCGCCTCCGGGAATTGCGCTTATATCAGCGGTGGCTAGTCATGAAGAAAACGAATATTTTTTTTGGCTCAGGAAGTACTAGCACCCAGTACCGGTCCCAAGCTTAATGATTCGCCCCTAAGACCGTAACTCACACCAATACACTCTCAAATATTCTGTCAAAATAACATAGCGAATCAAAACAAAAACAAAGACACGTGTACCAAAAGGTACTGAAAAGCGCAAGAATGCATGGCAAGGTGCAGACTGCAAGATGTACTTCGGAACTAGGGGTTCTACAACAGTGAACCAATTTCAAATCGCTAGTTGCACATTGATAGTTGCTTATATACAGTAAATGTTGCGATATTTCAATAATTTGCTAATTTCTCAAAAAACTATTTCTCAATCCAACGCGAAACGAAATTTCACTTAATGAAGATAATCGAGAATGTTTCATTCTGTCAATATATTGGTATTGGATATTGAAGTCCGTGAGAGGGAACTAGCATGAAAGTAAAATAAAAATACCTTCCACTCCAACATTTCCTTCTTGGACTTTCCAGCTTATTACTTGTCATAATTAGCATATTTCGTCGTCTTCTTATTGGTACAACTCAGAAGGAAAATTGTCGAAAATTCACTTTTATTGAGTTTTTATGTAGATTATTGGCTGGATTGCGATATTTCGTGAATACTCTACTCTAAGAATGTGTAATAGAGTGATAAAATTACGAATCGGACAGGATTTACGAGTTGAGTAGGCGCCATGCCCATAGAATGAGCAACCTCTTATAGTAGTTCAGTATAACCCTCTTTCCATAATCATTATAATAGCCCTGAAATGGGCCTTTTGTAAGATATATATAATTTTGCTCCTCGTGGTTGCGTCAATCGGCTGACTAAGCATTCTTCACTCTGAACCGACTGCATAACAACCCGCTTTCTAGCAACAACCAACTAAACCATCGCCTGTTTGGCCAAAGGCTGCTCGCCAATGCGCCTTCCACAGTGCTTGCCACTGCCAGCAACTAACATAATCTACTTAATCCACTATGTACAACTAGGAAGTACAATGTACACATATTCGTTCAGCCGTGTTGCAGTTCGACTCGAATTAACTCCTAATATTTCTTTGTTGGTTGCCCAACGTACTTGTCCAAGACGCGACGTTTAAGGCAATGCCATGTTAAGCCCGGTGCGTGGTAATGGAAATTTGATTTGAAGAGAAACTTCAAATAAAAAAATTCTTTAGATGGGCAAATTAATTTGTTCGTCCTGTAAAGTAGGGATTTTATTTGTTGACGGGGGGAACATGGTTCGCGATTAAACTAAGGCTTTTAACTCGGTCTTCTTGTGCAGCAGGAAGGCCCGGAAAGGACAACACTACTTGAAATGTTCACACAGGAGAAACGTTTTATCAGCTCCTCGTCGATGCGGATGGCCAGGTGACGAGAGATGATTCTGGTCGACTTATTGTCACGGGCGGCGTTTCCTGCCAACTTAAGGACTTCAGCCGCCAGGTATTCCATCAACACAGCGAGGTTGAAGGGGCCTCCGGCACCAACGCACTCGGTGTAGTGCCCTTCCGGAGCAGACGGTGAATGCGACTGAGCGGGAACTGCAATCCGACTGCAAATTTGTCACGGCCAGACATGCTGCTAGGCAGTAGAGTGTGTCGGACGACTTGACGCAGTGAGCGCAGCCGAGCGCTGACACACCATCTTCGAGGTCGCCGAAAGACTAAAGCTAAAAGCTAAACCCCTTGCTTACGTTTCTTACTTAAATTTGAAGTCTGTGCTTGGAAAGTACTGTGCATTTAGTAAATTTACTCTGAAATATCGCCATTATAAGACATCACCTTATATTAGCGATATTAGTTCCGATCAATTCGTGCAACATTTAGAAAATGTTTGAAGAAACGACTGAGATATTAGCGCTGTCGCAATAGATATTTTTTTAAATTGTGTAGAAAACAAAGACGTAGTCCTACGTCAAAAAACTAGTTGATGATTGCCGGAAATGCTGATAACTTCCATACATACATAACGTTACCCTATTTTGCTTCATATTTACTTACGACGTAATATGGTTTGTAGACTTGTTTTCCTAATGTCTTGACTGCTTGTCGTATAAGGTATGATCCGCTTGCGGTCAGGTCCGTGAAACGCACTCTTGTATCAGCATCCATCTTTCATGTTCAATTTAACTTATTTTAATGTTGCATACGCTACATCAAGACTCGGTCACTAACATCAATTCCATCGTCGCGTGCACGACGCTTGATATCGGCTGCCATTATCCTCTTTTCTTTCTGCCAATGTGAAAATCAATAAAAAAGGCCATACAAAGAACGGGACAAGGGGGGAGGGGTAGAGATTCTAAAAAGTTACCTTTTTGCGTGACATAATGATTGGATGTTCCCTTGGTAGCGCTACGAGTTGATCGCCGCACAGGTTCTCGGTTTTTCGCTCATATTTCGTTCCCACTCAAGCGCTCCTTTAAATACTTCCTTGTCAAAGTATAATGCTCTCCATCTGCGGGCGAATGGAGTGGGTGCTCTTTCCTCCACCCGCTGCCTAGTATTGTAGACGATACTATAACGAACCGCCAAGTGGTAGTTATGTGTGTAGCAGTCCTCCACCCTCCAGTTGGTCGACAGCCCAGGGCTCGATGATCGACTCCGCTCCGTTGCTATGGTAGGTACTTTTTGGTACCTACGTTAACCAGGTCTACGTTGAGCCTAGCCAGGATTTCAAGCAGGATCTGGCCCCTAGGTGTGTATTGACAATGTCTGGCACGACGGGCTTGTATACGAGCTTTGTAACCTTAACTTTCCTGCACATCTGGTTAAAATCACTCGAAACCACCTCCAGCAAAGGTCGTTAAGGGTACCGTTTTTCAGACACTTTCGCCATCCCAGCTGGATGGTTACCGCAAGCTAACCTGCAGAGATCATAGCTTTATAGCATCTACATTTCCGACATTTCTCCTCTTTGTGATGGTTGCGTGCTTTTCCTGTTCACAGCCGTTAAGGGAAGGATGCCTCACGAAATAACAAACAAACGACAACAATGCTTTAACGACTTTGCTGATTATGCTAGCACGTGGAAAATTAAGATCAATACCTTCAAAACCCAAACAATTATGTTCCTGCATTGACAGTTACCTGTATTAACCCTTATGTGTTCGACACAAGTTTTTGTATCAACAAATTTTGTATGGTAGCAGGGGAGGCCGACGGGGGAACTTCGATTTTTTACACCTGTGTTCTATAAGAAACCCTGGTACACACAACATTCAAATGATTGTAACTCTGGCAATTAATAACCGATTTTAGTTCTTTTGACATCCTTAGATTCAAAAACTCATCCGCTTCATGGAACTATTGGTAATTTTTACTTCGATTTATCTGGATCCGGGAAATCCGGGTTTCCGGGGCAATTGTCCGGTACGGAGCCAATATTCTGGAATATCAATTGGGTTGGGTTATCGGACCCAAACCAACACCGATTGAGGGGTAATTAATTTACACTGCCAGTTGTGGAGTAGAAGGTACCGGGCGTCTATTGACGATGCCTCCAAAAATGTTCCTCTATAAATCTTATTCTTGCTCAGTTGAATATGGAGAATATTGTTTCATCTTTCAACTCACTGCAAGAATGTTTTCCCAGAGCTGCTCGACAATTTTATTCATTATATCTTACGAAACCACCAGTATTAAGAGAGCATCATATTGAACTGTTAAACTGTGCTTGAAAACTTTGGCAATTATGCTTAATTGTATTCAAATCACTTCTTGCCGTAAACCTGAACTTTAATTTGATTAAATATTAATTATAGCAGTGATTCTTTATCTGAAATCAGCATATTTAAATCCTGCTATTGCCTGCAATTCGATAATTCCCGTGTTATTGATAAACCTGTTTTCGAATAGAATGCAGCCACCATGGTAAAATTTTAACTTCGCATCTGTCAGAAATAACCATGCTCGGATAGCAGGGTAGCTGCATAACTTTCCATCTGTCAATTTTTTATCAAAGTTAAATTTAACTCGCGAATTGGTTCACAGCCTTAGTAAAATTTTACAAGCGTGTCTGTACAATGTGAGTAGTGGCATCACTGTGACGTTCAACGAAGTATCCTCCTAGATGTATGCTAACAACCAATGCGTTACACTTACACGACCCTTGAATTAAGATTAAATTATAGTTCCACTCACTCAATTTCTGTACAGCATTTTTTCTCGATCAAATTAATAGAAAGGAATTTCGCAAAGAACTCCAGAAAATTCAGATAGACCTCACGCAGGCATTCACTTCTGCTCATTTTTAACTTTGTTGAACCTCTCATTAATCCAATTTCCCCCTTTTTTTTCCGAAAAAAAAAAAATTATTCGAATAAAATCAATATAGAGGATTTAAGTTAGTCTTGAAAACTTATTTTAATACAATTCATAATTTTCAGCTACCTAGGGATGCCGTGACGTCATGTTGCGTGTACGCAACGTTGGCGCATCGCTTGACAAATTCATTGTTCTGAACGAATGGAATAGAGGTAAACATTATTTGAGACTTATCAAGAACACGCATAATGACACCCAGATAAATCATAAACATTTTTGGGGAATTTTGTCAACTTTTGAAATTTTTTAGTGTGCGATTCAAAATTTGTCTGATAAACATATGTCTACATATACAAGCGTTTGTGCCAGTGTGTATTTTGTAGGTGGGTGTGATATAAGATGAAAAGAAGTCTGAAGATATAACTCCAAAAAAAAAAAAATTGGGAAGAAAATGGTTAATTTAAATGAATAAACCATTACGAAATGTGCAAATTTGTATCGGTGAACAACAAAGGGCCGGTTCATAAACCACGTAGACTCATTTTTGAAAATCTTAGACCCCCCTCCCCCCTTGTAGACTTTTCTTCCCCCCCTTGTAGACTTAATTTTGTATGGAGCGTAGACTTTGGACAAACCCCTTCCCTCCAAAAATGTCTACGTGGTTTATGCATTGCCCCAAACGTCTCTATATGACCATGCAAAAATCATTTACAGAAATTGTGAATTATTTCACATACCTGAGCAAACAAGCAGACAGTGCTTTTTGGAGTTTAATTTAAAAAATGAGTGACGGGCTGTTAATAGGTATTAATCATAAACAAAATAAAATTTCACAATTTCCAAGTTCAAAATTTATTTTCCAAAATTTTCTATGAATAGATACACAGCTTTTCCAGATTTTCTTGCAGTTTTCCTCCACCGTGAAAATGTTTGTGGGAAAGATTTTTCAGAGTTATATATATTTTTTAAATTCTTATACCGGGACTTATTGACCGATGTGTTATGTACAATTATGGGCAGCAGGGTAAATGCACCCTTCTTTTTGGGGAAATGCTCCTTAAACTTTGGAAAAATGCTCCGTAGATGCGTTTGCCCGGTATAATTCAATCGGAGGTATTAACCTTCTGGTTAGCGCTTGCCGGTTGTTTTGACGGGTCTTAAGTTTCTTCAAGATTGTATAGCGCAATCTTCAAGGTAGTTTTGACGGATCTTAATTTCATTTTGACGAGTTCTAATTTCATTTTGAAGAGTCTTAATTTCGTTTTGACGGGTCTTAATTTCGTTTTGACAACTCTTAAGTTCAGAAACTTAAAACCCGTCAAAACTATACAATCTTGAAGAAACTTAAGACCCGTCAAAACACCCGGCAAGCGCTAACCAGAAGGTTAATACCTCGGATTGCATTATACCGGGCAAACGATTCTAAGGAGCATTTTTCCAAAATTTAAGGAGCATTTCCCCAAAAAGAAGGGTGCATTTACCCTTTGCCAAAATTATGTAACTGAAACTACTTAACAATCAATCAATAATTAGTTTGTGAACCTCAGTGTGTGAAACCGGAAAGGAAAACGAAAATAGAATTTGAAAGATTGTTGAGGTTTTGTAGACCGTTTCCCAAGAGCAATAGAAAATGTTCATCCGGAAACCGTTTTTTAACCGAAGCATTGATTTAAAAGTTTGTTGACATGCAATGTAAAGTACCTCTAAATACTTCGATAAAGATTTGAGACTCATGTCATATACACTACCGAACTGATTTGCAAAGGAGCAGTCTTGAACCTGCTACATCGAATGAGAGTCAGCCATTATCATCATGGTTTAGAAGAAGTACCTTCAGCAATTTCGATAGTATCAGCATCATCTCAAAGAAGTGAAGTACCAGACTACTCAAGAACGATTAACATCGATCTCTTCAACTGGGGAATTCCCGGTATCAGCTGTCTTCAATATCATTGAAGAAACTTGATCTGATTATGATGTAGAAGGAGATGTTCGCTCATCACCATGAGGCACCAAGAGTGGACAGTAATGTTTGCTAGAATGAAAGAGAAAGTGTTGATAGTTCCGGCAGTGTACGGCAGGTTGTGAAAATTGAATAGAAGTATTGAAAACTGAGCGAAGGGCTTGGATATAGCGATACTCGAACCAACACTTTACGGTCTTTCTCTCCGAGGTTTCTAAGGCAGAGGTGACAAGAGAAAAGAAATTAAGTAAAAACCAGACGTTGTGTACAAAAATAAACCTAAAAAGAGAGGGTTTCTCCCTGAATTTAAAAACTGTCCAAAAATCGAAGATTTCGAACAATGGATGCTGAAAGAACTCGAAAAATACATACTTTGATTGTTGTTTTTTGTATTCTTCCAATGCGCGGAGAAACGATCTGTTTTTAAATTTGTCAGAAGCAAATAATTTCCGATCAACATGAAAGGCCGCTAGAACGAAGAAATGAAAAGAAAGTATTGATAGTTCCGTTAGAGTACGGTAGGCTGTGAAATTGAAAGATGAAAGTTGAAAACGAGCGGAAGGGCATATGAACGGTAGTATGCGATCGAGCACACATTCTTTTACCAAGCTACCCCAGATGCAGGGTAGGCAAGGGGGGGGGGGATACCCCCTTTACTGGCAAAAGAATGTGCGACCGTTCGTGCTCATATACTACTTTTTGCTTGATCTGGTTCTAGCGATTCGTTTGTTTCCAACACCAAAAAAAAAAAAAAAAAAAAAAAAAGAAATATATTTTAAAAAAAAATAAAAAAAAAATAAAAAATTTTTATAATTTTATTTAAAATTATAAAAAATATGTAGAATGGTGTTTTTTTTTACAACTTCGCATGGTAAAGGATTTTGTGATGCAATTGGCGGTACTTTGAAAAGGATGGCTACTAGAGCAAGCCTTGCAAGACAGGATGAACATCCCATCACGAGTGCAAAAACTTTATTTGACTGGGCTAGTAAGCGGAATGAAGATTACCTGACCACATTATTTTTTTGTTTTGTGTCACAAGAGGACTACGAGCAAGACATAGAAGAACTACATTGCACATTCCAACAAGCAAAATTAGTTCCAGGAACGCAGAAGTATCATTGATTTGTACCTATTTTGGATAATAAAAGAGCTGATAACGACGAAGTATGCAACTTTCATGATGTATATAAAAAAGTGAACAAGTAATAAATTTAATATTATAACATAAAAAATTCGTACAACAATACTGTTTCTATTAAAAACAATGGAAAAAGCCAATGTCAAATCAAAAACAAACACAAGGGAGGTAAAAATGTAATAATTTATCTGGAAGTAGCAAAAAAGTCTTTTAACTTCGACCTACTTCATACCTCAGAAATACTAGATTCTGGTCAATTATTTGTTTCGTATGAAAGTTTTTTTTTCACATTATTGTGTATATATAACTAGAAGTCACATCAAAACAACTATTTAGGTTTACCAAAAGCTGGGTTTACTTATCGAATCGACCAAACCGTCGTGGGATCAATAACACAAATGTTGAAGTAATCTCCTATAACTTTCAAATTATTAGTCTAATCGTGTGAAAGTCAAAGAAAAAATTGTTGGAATATTTGGTGATGGTCAATCTCGAATACTTGTGAAAAGGGCGTGTTTCTTGAGGTTTTAGCCACTCATGAAATTAAATTCAAAATATCTCGAAAACGGTTACCTCTAGGGAGATCATTGTTAAAGGGTGTCCACAGTTAAATTGCATCACTTTCAATAAGCTGTATCATTTTGCCCTTTGGGTTGATTTCAACGAAATTTTTGGTAAAATGACCTCAGCATTTACACTGTTGTTTACACTGCGTGAGTTTCATTGTGAAATGTGTCGTAGTTTCGAAAATGGAGTCGAAGGAACAGCAAGTGCGCGAGCACATTTTGCACACGCACCTCGACAACCCACTTCTTTCGCCCCGAGCCATCGGAAAGATGTTGAAAATTCACCAGTCTACAGTGTCTCGTGTAAAACGTTTTGTGGAACGTTCAACTGTCAATCGGAAGAAAGTGAGTGGTAGAAAAAGTGTTCCGTACTGTGTGAAGGATCACAAGCGAGTGGTTGCTGCCTTAAATCGCAAACCCAACTGTTCCGTTCGAGATGTCGCGAAAAAGCTGCACTTGACCAAAAATTTCGTGCAGAAAGCCAAAAAACGAGCCGGGCTCCGTTCATTCAAAGTTCAGAAAGCTCCAAACCGCAATGAAAAACAGAATAGGACAGTTAAAACACGTGCGCGTAAGCTGTACACACAAATGTTGACGAAACCACACTGCTGCATCATGGACGATGAAACACACACGTAAAAGCGGACTTTAAACAAATTCCCGGCAATCAGTTTTTGACTGCGAAAGACAAGTTCGATGTTCCAGAGTCTCTCAGGAAACAGCAAGTGCCAAAGTTCCACAAGAAATTCATGATTTGGCAGGGGATTTGTTGGTGTGGTAAACGGAGCAAGCCTTTTGTGACAACTTCAACTGTAAATGGTCAAGTATACACGAATGAATGCCTGAAAAAACGACTGCTTCCGTTTCTCTAAACACACAACGTTCCTACTTTTTTTTTGGCTGGACCTAGCCTCTTGTCACTACTCCAAGGATGTTCTGGAGTGGTACAAGACGAATGGTGTCAATTTCGTGCCGAAGGATCTTAATCCCCCAAACTCTCCAGAGTTGCGGCCAATTGAAAAATATTGGGCTATAATGAAACAAGAACTTCGTAAGCATCCTAAAGTTGTCACTACAGAACAGGAAATGTTGAAGTCATGGTTGAAAGTGGAAAAAAATGTCGGTTCAAGCGTTGTACAAAATTTTATGCGTAGTATTAAGAAGAAAGTTCAGGCTTTTGGATTTGGTAAAGAAATACAGTGAAATAAAAATACTTTAACCAAGATTATACATTGTATTTTATTCCCTAAATATTTTATGACAATCGGTTGAGAGACTTATTTTTGAGGACGAGTTTAAAGTGATGCAATGTAACTGTGGACACTCTTTATAAACATTTAGATTAGAAATTTGATGTAGAATCATATTTTGGTACTTTTGAAAAATATAAATCAATTTTATGAAAATCTGTCTAAAATTGCTGTTGGGAAAACTTTTTTAACATTTTTTTTCCATATTGTTACGTTACTTCTTAAACTATGTTTTTTTGTCCAAATTTAACCATCTAAATTAAAAAAATAAATTAAAAATAGCGTATTTTGGAATTTGAATTTTAAGTTTTAATTTTGATTTTTGCATGTAAAAAAATAATAATTATGATTTCAATATCATATTTTTTAGGGATGTTTTGATTCCCTAACACTTTTTCTCTTAAACGAACGATTTCCGAGTTACTATTTTCCTAAAACTGTTGTATCAAAAACACATAAGCCCTTTTCAAAAGTTACTCTTGAGTCTCAATAATACAATTCCCCGGACGAAAATTTTACTTGTAACTAGTCGTGGGGATGTCCCTTCAAGGTATAAATTTGTTTTTGCTGATAAGTTTGCTCGGAAACTAATGATTTGGCAAGGAATCTGCAGTTGTGGTCTTAAAACCAAGGTTTTCATCACATCTCACACAATGACGTCGAAGGTTTACATTATAGAGTGTCCGAAAAAGCGGATTTTTCCGTTTACTTGGCAAGTCAAAAGCAACGTTATGTTTTGGCCGGATCTAGCCAGCTGTCACTATTCTAAGGAGGTACTAGAATGGTATGCTGCAAACAATGTAAATTTCGTCGCCAAAGAGATTAATCCTCCGAATTGCCCTGAGTTCAGACCGATCGAAAAATATTGGGCAATTGTCCAGCGAAAACTTCAAGGATGCGCTAAAGAAGTGACAAATGCATAACAAATGCGTTTAAAGTGGAATAAGTTCGCCGGTACATTGTCACCAACGACTGTTCATATCATGATTGCATCGATCACAAGTAAAGTGCGACAGTTCGTTCGAAACGGTAAAATATAATAATTTGTTATGTATCGTTTGAATAAATACCCTTTTGTTTGACGTTTTGATCAACCGTGTATGTTGTTTTATTCTGCAGTTATGATCACTTGAATGCGTCCCAATTTACTTTGAATCGGGCTTTAGAGAAAAGAGCATGGCTTAGTTTTATTTCTTTGTGCCATAATGGGGATGGGATGCAGCATGTCTATAAAAAATCATTTTTTGCATGCTCATTTGGAATTTTTCCCAGACAATCTCGGTCAATTCAGCGACGAACAAGGTGAACGATTCCACCAAGAAGTATCAACGATTGAAAAACGGTTTACAGGAAAGAACCAAGTTAGGATGATAGCTGACTACTGCTGGTCACTGAAACGTGAAACCGATGACTCGTCTTATAAACGCAGAAGATCAAGCAAACATTTTCAACTGAAATCTATTTTGAACATGTACATTTTTTTTCAAAATTTGCCGCTCATATCCGAATATTCACTGTCTTTCTGCTTTGAGTGCAAATTTGAAGAGACATTATTTAAAAAGTAAGAGAAATAGTATGTAAAGAGCTATAAGATCAAAAAAAAAAAAAAAATGTAATCTAGAATGTTAATTTTTGGTTTAAACTCTGAATTGCCCTTCCATTGTGCTTATTCCTTTCCTTTATACACTGTTACTCCGGAGCGCTCTCAACGTTGAATTTTTTGGGAAAAGCGTCGTTCATTCGGGAACACAACGGTTCGGTGCTGTTCTGGCCTGACCTGGCATCTTGCCACTATGGAAAACTGGCTAAGGATTGGTACATTGCTAATGGTGTAAATATTGTAGCGTAGCAATTGATGAGAAAAGCTTCAGGCGTAACTGGCAGAAAGCTGTAAAATTGGTGACGGATGACACTGTGCAAAAACTGATGGAAGGTGTCAAACGAAAGGTGCGGGCATTTGGATATAACAGGTCAAATTGACTTAACTGTATATGTTTTATATTTGTATTTTTATGAAGTCTTAAATAAATGATTTACTTTTGATTTGCTCATATTTTCCATTTAATACCACTAATTCCCCGTTGACTACTTTTTGGTGTGCACATTCTTTACCTGAACATGTGATGCTCCTAATACGGTTGAGAAATACTCGTCGTCGCTAATTCTGTCGAACAAAGGATCCCTTTACAAGGCAGTAGTTGATGAACTAAATCTGAAGATTCGAGAAGAATGTGCGTTGCACAAGTACAAACACTTTGACCGAACTCTACGAGACTTGACAAACAGCAGCGAAAAATTTTGGAAGTTAAGCAAGCATTTACGTAACTCAATAAAGTATCAGCCCCCTCTGCGAAACCAAGACCAACTCTTCGTATCAAATGCCGCAAAAGCTAACGTGCTAGCCGAAACATTTGCCCATTCGCACAACAATACTCTGGACGGAGACCCTTCCATAACTGCTGATGTAAATCACTCAATTAGGGAGATTGCAGGAATGAGTGAATTCAACGATGACCCTGCTACACTGTGTAAATCAGGAGAAATTAAAAATATCATTCGAAGATTAAAGGCACGGAAGGCACCTGGTGGCGATGGCGTTCGAAACATCATGCTCAAACATCTTCCACGCAAAGGTTTGGTGTTTCTCTGCAAAATATTCAATGCATGTTTGAAGCATGTTTATTTCCCGGACGGCTGGAAAAATGCAATCGTTGTGGCGATTCCCAAACCGGGTAAAGACATCACGTTACCGAGTAATTATCGACCGATAAGCCTGCTGAGCAGTCTCAGCAAGATACTGGAACGGTTAATACTGAAACGCATTAACATTCACCTCGATAGAATATCAGTAATTCCTAATGAACAGTTTGGATTTAAAGCTGGACATTCAACATGCCACCAACTTCTGCGCGTGACAAACACTGTTAAAGAAGGTTTCGCTGCAAAGAAATCAACTGGAATGGTTCTGCTAGATGTGGAGAAAGCCTATGATTCGGTATGGCAAGACGCCGTTGTATATAAGCTCCATAGATCCAACTGCCCATTGTACTTGGTGAAGCTCGTACAATCCTTCATCGCAAAGCGAACTTTCCGCGTGTCAGTGCTTGGAACGCTTTCTGAAAATCACAACCTTCCCTTCGGAGTTCCACAAGGTTCACTACTTAGCCCAACACTGTACAACATTTTTACAAGCGACACTGTTATGGTGAATGGAGTTGTTTACGTATTTTTTGCTGACGACACGGGTTTCCTTGCTACAGATGATGACCCTCTGATAGTGACCACCAAACTCCAACACGCCCAAAACGAACTTGAGAAATGTCAACGTAGCGGGAGAATTAACATAAACCCGAATAAGACCCAAGCTATTTTTTTCACACGAAGACGCGCTGCACTTCATTTTCCGTCATCCATGATCAAGGTCTGTGGTACCCAAATTCCGTGGACGCACGAAGTAAAATACTTAGGCCTAACCCTAGATCAAAAGTTGCTATTTGACAAACATATCAACAAAAGCATTGGAAAGTCTAACGGGCTTTTCAAATCCTTGTATTCGCTGATCAATCGAAGGTCTAGACTACAGCTGGCTAACAAATTACTGCTGTTTAAGTGTATCTTCCGGCCAATCTTCTCCTATGGGTGCCCTGTTTGGCACTGCTGCGCGAAAACACACCTTAACCGTCTCCAAGTGAAACAAAACCAACTGCTCAAGATGATCCTTGGCCTACATCCGCGCTTCCCAACGGACGAACTCCACGACATTGCTGAGGTAGAACGTCTTCGATGCTTCATCAATAGAACGACATCTTCCTTTAGGATATCGTGCGAAATTTCTTCGAATCCGCTCATAGAAGCTTTGCTTACATAGCCTTGTGATATTATTATAAGTAGATTAAGCACACTTCTAATTCGAGGTTTTTTTTTAAATTTCTTAAATATTTTTCCCTGAATCGCGTTTATGATACCATAACGAAAACACGCTTAACTATAAACCAAACATGAACATGAAATGCTGCAGTTGTAAGATATATCAAATCTCGGCCCAGAAGAAATATGTTAATCAAAATTGTATGATGATTAACTCAATAAAAACGTTAAATAAATAAATAAAAATAGATGAAATGTACCTAGTTTTATTCAAAACTGATGGAACAACAACAATATATGTCCTACATCAAGCAATTTTAATGAGTTGTACCAAAAAATGGCGTCAAAATCGAAAAAACACGAAAAGAAGGCCAAAATTTCAGATTTTTACCTAAACATTTTTTCCTTCTGGTCCAAAACAAACGGAGATATATTTTTTTAAACGCCGGAAATTTTAAAATCTGTTGAAAAAAGCCCGTGTAGGAATATTTAAGCGGAAAAAAGTACCGACAAACGTTTTTTTTAATAATAAATCAACTGTTTTTGGGTGTTACAAATATGTTGAACATGGTTTAGTCCTATATTTGACCAGATAAACAATGTTACTATGTCACTTTGAAAGTTCTTTCACTTTTTTTTTGTAGCACAGTGTTATTCATATGTTTTCCAACAGTCCTAAATCCGATTGGTTTTTTTTTTAATCAGTTCGTTTATTTGTTAGGCTCAGGCGTGTGTAACACTTGACGGAGCAGATATTGTTCATTAGGATATATTGTTATTTACAATGTACAATTTGTCAATTTTAGTAAAATGGGGTGCCAATTACTCGTGGCTAGCTCGAGGTTAATGGGCCACATTATTGTTTGGAAGGGGCTAGGCAGGTAACTTATTGAAGGTATTATTTGCTGCTCATGGTTGCGACATCTACCAAATCCACGGTCCCTGTAGTCCCTTTCAGGAACTAAGCCGCAGATGGGTCTAAAACCGATTGGTGTTTGATTGTTAAGGCAATGTAACACGTCTTTTACCATCCTTCCAATAGTTTATTAATACGAACAAAATCACAGAAATATGCTATAAACAATCGACCAATGCATACATTTAAGAAATCTGTCAATAATTGACTGAGTTAATGTTGATCATTGAACTCTACAAATGGGTAATGGTGTTTTCGGATGTTAGTTATACAGCAGAACTATTCAATTAAAATTTTATTTTCGACATGCTTACAACCCATACAGACAGACACAAATTTGTGACGTACGCTGGCAAATAGTTCAAATCTTACGTATGTAGCTACCGCACCTAACATGGTGCTCCTAAATTTATCTTAAGCGTTGCCCAACTGCTAGAGTTAAGCTCAGGATCGAACATTAGAAGAACCTCTTATACATCAAATATTTACAAATCATTGTCCTCACTAGGAAATAAATAAGTTACGATACTTAAACTACATAACTAGGTTTATATTCATGTGTTCGTGCGAGCGTACATTTCTATTTTTATTCTCTATATACAAATCGAAACAGCATGTGCCCTCTGTCCGTATGGAATTTAACCTCTAAGAATCATTTAAAGCTCGTACTGTGCGCGTCATATTTATAATCTTACCACATCGCTAAAGCCTAATCCAAGTATTTCATAAATAAATGCTACTGCCTAGACAAGTGCAGGATTGGTCGAAATTTGCACAGTTATCCAACAATTACACTTATCCTTCCTACCAATCGAAAGTGGACATCTAAGCGTGTTTGTTTTCGACCTCTTTTCCCCCGGGTTCGTTTGCGACAATCATTGCCGAAAGATATTTGTTTTTACGTAAGTACAATAATACACATAACTTAGATTTCTACGCAGCCAGCTCAGGAACTCTAAACCTATTATTCCGTTACAAGAAGCACGCAGACACTCGCGGTCGCACTCAATCACTCACAGTTCGGAAGGTTTGACTTCCGAAATTATTTCACTGGTTTGTCGTTCTCTCTTAGAAAGTGAGAGGGGGGGTCAATACTTTTATAGTTTGCTTTATCAAAAGTAAAAGTAGAATACAATACAACCGTATTCGTGCGGTTCTAGAATTATCATAACTTATAATCGTTGATGTTCCGAAATAAGAAGATATTTTCGATGGAAAAGACATTCATTTCACTCATGTTTTGTTGGTTTTTCGGTTTCAGACTGGAAGTTACTAGGGGAGATTAGTTTTGGTTAAATACAAAGAGGGATCCTATGCAAATGGAATTTCCGGTAAGTCCGCAAGGTGAAAAAATTAGTAAAAATGTGCAGTTGGATTGACCTTTGATAAACAGTCTTTTATTTGGTCTAAAATGTTGCTAGGCTTACATAACATCTATGGTGTTTTTTTTATAAAGAAAGACATGTTTATCAACTTTAATTGGCGTTTTTTCAACATTTGGGTCGAACCTTTTTTGGTCGATTTGACACTAGTCATGATTCCACCATTAGCAATAATAACGCATGGTTTAAACGGTTTAAATGTTTCTACACTTAATCACATAGAGGTTACCTTAACAATTTTTTTTATATCCCAACTAACAACGTGGGTTTTATGAAAATTCCGTTGATTTTGGTTTCGATTTAAGAATCCTCACAACCATCAAAAACATGTAATATTACTTGGGATATATCCATTTCTGGAAATTGGAATAATTTGTGAGAGCTTTACGATTTATTTTAGAATAGAGATTTTAGAGTAGTACTGAAAATTCATCTATATTGCAGTCAACAATTTTAAAATATGTGGGCAACTATTCTTTAGGGAAAACTGGTTTGACTGATGTATCGATGTATTGGAGCTTACCTTTCAAATATCAACTTAATATCGTTAAAACTGTTAGAGAAATTCAGCAAAGTTTGGATTCGGAGACATCAACCTTACTGTGTGTACAATCCTTCGAATCTGAACCAAGTTTCCTATTCCCGTTATATATCGAATAATCGATAATCCATCTAATATTACCATTATCAGTATCTGCACAATGTGAAAAAAAAATTGTTTTGATGTTTTTCATAACCAAAAGAATCGTTGAAAAACTTGAATCATTATAGTTGATGCGTTCTTACTTTGGAAACGCAAATTTGCTCCGTGATCTTAATTATTTAGAGTTTGATTTAACCACAGCAGAATTGGCTGACTATGCAATTTTATCCGTAATTCACCTCTAATATCAATCCCAAAAATAAACACGTACTGATCTTACTTATAAATTTACGTTTCAATAAAACTGAAAAACCGACAAAACAAAATTTAATACTACAATTGGGGACCACTTCGGCCAACCACGGGCCTCATCGCATAGCAACATTGAATCACACACAAACACACGAACGGAACGTACAACTAACTCAACTCACATGCTACTCCACCCAAGACTGGTGGATCTTAAACCGCCCAAGCCATCGCCATCCGGAATCAGAGCGCCCGCTCCTCGAGCGACGCCGAAGACGACGCCGCAGCTGCCGCCGAAAAATCTTCCTCGCTCTCCGCCGAATTGGTGAGCCTCGAGTGGTGCTGATGCTGATGGTTCAGATGGCGCTTCTTGTGCGGCTTGGTCAACGAGTGGTGCGCGTGGACCGACGGCTGATGCTGCTTGATTTCAACAGTTTCGTCCATTTCGTAGGAGTTGCCGAATGCGGAGGAAGCGGAACCGGCCGCGGACGATGAGGAGGAAGAGGCATTCTCCAACCGGTACCGGACACTGCCTCCATAGTGGTGTTTCTGCTGCTGGCGGAACATACGATGATGATGATGCTGGGCGGTGAAGTAGTGCGGATGGTGCGTTTTGTGCATCATGATGTCTATGCGGGGGACGCTGCAAAAAGGGACAATCGGTTAGGGACTATTGCTGTGGGACTTTGACCGGTGAAGGACTTACTGTGGCACATTGTCCATTTCATCAGAGGACCATGAGAGTGAGTTTCGGAAAAAGTTCCATGGAAGTAAGGTTGCTGTTGCTGTAATGAGATGGAAAACGGCGTCGGTTAGTGAGGATCGCAATTCGAATGCCGACGGGATTACACATTAATGGGCACAACAAACGAGCAGTAAAACAATCATTTTAGCGGCGGTGGCGGTGACGCTCACCGGTAAGCAGTTTGTTGCGGGAAGCATATTTGCGCAAGTGTGCAAATATTGCAACAGCGGCAAGTGGGAAATGAATGGTCAATTACATAAATCGGCGGAAAACAAAAAAATCGATCGGAAAGCGAACGCAAAATCTACGTGCAGCCGGGAGTGAGTTAAAATTAAAGGTGAGTAAATAAATCAACTATAAACAGCAAACAGCATTTGATCGAGTTAGTTGGTTGGTATGCAGCAGCAGATAAATACACCGAAATTGCAACTGAAAATGGAAATTTGATTCGCTTTCTGATGGTTTAATTTACCTCGGGTCCTGGGGAATGCGCTTGGGGTGAAGAATTACGGTTTGATGGTTTTGATTCGGTTCATAAGATTTGTTCACCGTTCTTTGATGGCTTGATCGGTTGAAGGGACGACGCTACCATGCTCCAAATTAGTCGGCAGCTAGAGAGTTTATTTCTAAGCTTGGATTTGGGAATTTTTCATAAACCCTGCGTGGAAAATCGTAAGTTTCCGAAATATTTCAAATGGAATATCTAAGTGTATTAGCTGTTATCATATTCCCATCGACATCATTGAAATGAGCGAAAAACCGCGAACGGTGAATTGTTTGGTTTGGGAAAATGACTTTTTTCGGACATCCCACCACACTTCGAAATCATCAATTCTACACGAGATGTAATTCAAAATTGGTTTACGCCAAGGAACGTATGCAACGATTTCTTGTAAAATCAAGTGCCCTGAAACAGAAACAGGCGCAACTCAACGAAAGGTTTGTTTGATTGAATTGGTTTTCTCGTCTCTTTTGGCTGGTTCTTATGTTTTAAAGGCCGCTCGCATGGCATAGAAATATACATTACATGATGGTTTGTGGGATGTCATAGAATCCTTGATTCGAAGTGTTGGTAATATTGAAATATTGTGTGTGTAGGCAATATGTTTTGAGACGATATCAGAATTTAGAAGTATGATATTTTATTCAGTGCAAATGACCTTGTACCTTTCAGATTATAGATTTTAATGTTGGTAAAAGTCTTGCGTAAGTAGTAAATCCAGCAATATGTACAAGATAGAAACATATGAGTTATTGTGGCATCATAAGGTACACATACATTATCACTTAAGTATTAAGCTTATGCAGTGCAATAAAAGCTTATTCAGCTTAAAGTCATATATTCAAATATGCTCATAACTTTTCACTGATATGACTTGTGGAATAGAAATTAAATTCAAGAACATAGGATCAGTATGATCCCATTTATTCGAAATGCCAGAAATCGCATTTTTATTAATGTTAAGAAACAAGCAGCCATTTTTTTTTTTCAAAATACCAAATTCAGCGATTTCGTATACAAAACGTACGAAAAGGATTTTAAGCTGTACATGCACCAGCTGAAATATTTGATGAAGCTGTGAGTAATTTGTAATTAGAGCTGCCGATATTCGGAAGTAAATTCATCTGCTCTTTTCTTATCTAACTGAACCTGACTTTCGGAAATGAGCATTCCCTGAATAGGGAAAAATCAATTCAATCCATGGTAGATATCATTAATGTTAACAGTATATTTTATTGTAATTGTACTAACCAGGCCAAGATTCCAGCTATGCCTCGATTGTAGTTCCAATAAAATAACAAAACAGTGCTTTGTTACATATAATTTTAATGTGAATCTACTGATTTTAATTCTGAATATTCAAATAATTTCAATAAATGCCTCGATAAATACACTTTGATAATTTTGTTCTTTTGTAAGGCTAGGTTTAAATAATAAATGGTCGCCAGAAAACTGAATAATATACTGTCCCAGAGAAAATCGAAAAAGGGGGCCAGCGCAAACCGATTTTACTCTTCTTCTGGGCATGGAACATTGGGTCGAAAATAGTGCGCTGTATAGTTAATCTTATGCATTGAATAGCGCACTACTTTTAAGACTATGTACGAAGTACAGAATACGAGTAAAATTGGTTTTCAAACAGTTTTCTTTCTTGAATCTACAATAATATTTACATAAGGTCTGTATCCACATTAATCCGGACACCTTCAAATCATTGTAACTTTTGAAATATTGCACGAAGGAATGAAAAATTTCACTGTGGTATAGCTGAGAGTATAAGATGAAAAAGACTATGATTGATTTTTACATTTCATGTTTAGTATTCAAGATGGCGACGAAAGAAAAACAAGTGCGCGAGCGAATTTTGTACGGGCGTACGGAAAATCCTGACTTGTCAATACGGGACCTTGCAAAAATCACTTGGATGTGCCTAAATCCACTGTTCACGATGTGCTCAAATCATTTTCCGGAACGTTTGACGGTGGAGAAGAAACCGAGAAGTGACAAAAACATTGGACGCGCTGATACTGTCATGGACCGAAAGGTGAAAAGGATATTAACGAAAAACACAAATCTCTCCATGCGAACGGTGGCTCGTGAAATAGGGATGTCGCCTGGTTTTGTCCAAAAATCAAAACAACGTTTGGGACTTAAGTCGCATAAAGTAAAAACAGTTCCAAATCGCAACGACAAACAGAACTTGGCAACAAAATCACGGGCTTGACGTTTGTACTGCGAATATTTGACGAAGTTTTCATGCGTTGTTATGGACGATGAAACTTATGTCCTGGAGGATTTCAAGCAGCTTCCAGGGCTGGCTTTTTATTCTGCTATGGCCACAAATGCTACAGCTGAGCATTTCAGAACGAAGAAGGCATCGAAATTTCCCAACAAATACCTTGTGTGGCAAGCAATTTGCACGTGTGGCAAAAAGAGTAAATCTTTCGTCACTACAGGCACAATCAACAAGGAGATCTATCAGGAAGAGTGTCTGCAGAAGTGATTGCTACCCTTCATCAAAAATCACAAAGAAAAACCTTTGTTCTGGCCCGATTTGGCATCATGCCACTATGCTAAAACTGTGATGGAGTGGTCGAGACCAATCGAGAGATATTGGGCTCTGATGAAGCGGAAGCTTTCTGGGAAGAAGCAAGGAATCAAAGACATCAAACACTTCCAGCAAATTTGGACAAAGACAGCTTCTACGATTTCTGAAGAGTCTGTACAAACCCTAATGGACGGAGTTAAGTTCGAAAATTTTATGCAAATACCGAATAACTATGTTTTGTCTTCACGAATTGTTAAAACACATCCCATGAATCTGAAATAAACAACTACTACGGAAATATAATGCGAATTTTTTGTTTTATTCATGTTTTGAGGTGTCCGGATTATTGCGGATACAGACCTTACAAATAGTGATCGGTATGTATTGTTCAAATAGCTGGATTGGGTCTTTTCAGTTTTTAAATAACATGTACAGTTATTAAACTTTATCGTTCACTTTTCCTAATCAACTGTTATAATTGTGTTATTACCCTCATTTTGCTTTTCCAAGACTATTTTCATCGTTCAACAACTCAAATCACATGAGAATCGAATGAAAAGCTTATTGGTGGTCATACAAAGTACCCATGGCAACATTTGAAACATCTTATCACGTTCCGATTGCCCCTCGAGGAAGTGGCCTATTGTGAACTTCACAGAATCTCATCATGCGACACCTCAAATCACATGAAAATCTAACACAAATTTCGTTGTTGGTCATGGAAATATTCAAATCAATGATCACTTCCCCAGGGCCCCAGGAACATAAGCGTAACCTTAAATCACATGAGAATCCAACGAAAAATTCATTACTGTTCAAACCGAGTGGAATATATGGCACATCTGCTAATGTTCCAGGTACCTCCGTGGAAGATCCTGTGAAGTTTTGACCAGATTTGTCTAGCTGGTACCATGACAATCCGTTCAACGGGGTGGAATTTTGTCCAAAAATATATTATCCACACAATATCCAAGCAACACACATTCGTACAAATAGATTGCAGAAACTGATTTGCAACAAGTGTGCTACTAGGGTAGCTCAGAAGCTTCATACAATCAAGCAGAAGTCGGCGGAGAAACGAAATATATCCTAAAATGCTACTCCGATGGAAAGAAATGTTCACGGAACCTCACCGGATTACTTTGTTTCAAAGAAAATGCAGTGAAATATTTGCATTTTGACTACTTTAAATTTTTCTTGCTTCACACCAATCCCGAGGTAGAGCTGATTTCTTTCACCGAAAATTAAATTTAGTTTATGTTATGGAATCGAGGGTACGATTCACGAATATATTCGTTGTTTTATGCTACGAAACTGATTTGTATTATCTTTGAAGCTATCTTCGTATTCAATGTCACACGCACAACTGTCAAAAGTATGAAACATTCGCACAGAAATAACATTCGTGTATTGTACGAAAACAATTCAAAGAACTTCGAATATGTTTGTTACAAATAAAAAAGAAACGTCTCTCTGGTGGTTGCATGAAAGATTGACAGATCTGCTATATCAACATGAAATGTAATTCGAGAAAAAGTGCAACCACGTGGTAGTTTTCCGCCATCGCACAGTGGGAAAAAACGGACCCAAATTCCCACAGATGAGACGCCGCTGGATTGGCTGCCTGAAATATATCATTTCTTATGGGAAATTTGCCAAAAAAAATGAATGGTGCTCGTGTCACTCTGCGCCGGGCCCGGAAAATGGTCCATTTTACCCCATATATACCCCTAAAAATGTGTTTTTTTGAGTTGGCGTCCATATAACTAAAAACGCCGCGGAATTTTTTGCCCACACAGGAGCATATTTTATATTAAAAACTCTTGGAAATCTAATGGTGCAAGTTTCATTCAGTTTCGAGCTCGGAAAGAGGCCTATTTTGCCCATTGTCCCCTTTAATTTGCGGTTTTCTTGTTCGTACTCTTTCAGCTACAATCGCTGCCAAAGTTTTTGACTGAAAAGAGCCTATCTTACGTGAAAAAGTCAAGGAATCGAATGGTGTTATTTTCGTCTAGTTACAGAATCGGGAAACTATCCATTTTACCCCAATTAACCCTATCTTTGTGTGTTTTTAGTTTTTATTCACATATCTACAATCGCCGCTGCATTTTCTACATGAAAAGGACCATATCTTACGTGAAAAACACTGAGAAATCGAATGGTGTCATTTTCAGCTTGCGCCGGGCCCGGAATGTTCCATTCTACCCTATTTACCCCTGAATGTGTGTCTTTTTGAGTTGGTATCCATGTTACTACAATCGCCACTGAATTTTTTGGCCACAGAGACGCATATTTCATATTAAAAACTTCTTTCGACAGCGCTTCTATTTTTATTTCGGGATAAACCAATGATTTCCGTCAACCCCACCAGCAACACCAACATGTAAAGCCTGTCCACGTTAAATTTCGGACACTTTGCTTTCAGTGTAGATTTTGAATTATTTCACGGATCGCTGAAACGTTGCACTTATATGACAGCTGAAACTCTCCACTTATGGTCGTGGTAAAACATGTTTACATTCTTGTTACATTCAGTAAAATGGTGTCGAATCAAGTGAAAGTGCGCATACGCATTTTGTACGAACGGCAGCAAAATCCGAATTTATCGGTACGCGAGCTTGCCAAGAAACTAAAACTACCGAAAAGTAACGTGTTTTGTGTTTGAAAATCACTTGACCAGCGCTTGACTGTGGATCGGAAGGTAGGAAGTGTAATAAACTGAAAAGTTTGCTCCCGACAAATGGACAAGAAGGTGGTAGCCATTTTTGAGAAAAATCCCAATCTTTCTGTACGAAATGTGGCTCGCAAAGTTGGGAAGTCAAAATCATACGTACATAAAGTGAAGCAGAGGCAAAGACTGAAGGCGTATAAAGTGAAAAAGGTGCCTAACCGTGCACAATTTCACTGCAAAAAGTCGTGCTAAGGAGCTTTACACCATTTTTTTTGCAGACATTTTCTAGTATCATAATGGACGACGAAAAATACGTCCTCGAAGACTTTAAACAGCTTCTGGGTCTGGTTTTTTTTAATTCCGCAATGCAAAGGAACGCCGTTGCTGAGCATTTCTGGACAATGAAGGTGTCTAAATTGCCGAAGAAGTATTTGATTTGGCAGGCCATATGTGGTGGTGGTCGAAAATCTAAAAGTTTCGTCTCTACCGTTACTATCAATAAGGATGTGTACGAGAAAGAATGTCTGCAAAAGCGGTTGCCACTGTTCATCAGAAGCCACGACTCTCCAGCTCGGTTTTGGCCTGATTTGGCCTCTTGTCCCTATGCGAAATCCGTCCTGGAATGGTGTAAAGTACAAGAGGTCAAACAAGTGCCAAAAACAGCCAATCCACCAAACTGTCCAGAACTTCGCCCAATCGAGAAGTACTAGGCTCTAGTACTTCTAGCGAAAACTCTTCGAAACTAAGAAGAAAGCAAATGGTACTGATGATTTCAAGATATGATGGAGAATCGCCACGGCGGGCGTATCTGAGGATACCGTACGGAACCTGATGGCGGGTGTATCACAGAAAGTTCGAGAATTGTGCAGAAAGAAGCATTAACCTCTTAATCAACTGTTCCTTATGTAGATATAACTCTGTTTTTTGTTAAATAAATAACCGGTTTTGTTGAATTATGTGTAAATTTTTGCTGCTATTATGTTGGGGTCCGAATTTTAACGTGGACAGGTTTATGACTACTTTAAAAGAGGAGCAGCGATTGGCTGGTCTTCACGGAATTCGTAAATTATACAGAAAGGCGTAATGATAGCATTTTATCAGCTGATTTGAAGAATATACGAGACATATATGCTGTGTACAAAATTCATGTTTATGAAACGAGTGAAAGCGGATTTACGTAAACATATTTTCAGTTTAGTTCCGGATTAAAAGAGGCTTCAGCATGTTACGACTATCAAAGGGCGCTAATCGATTTGGTTGGTGTTGTTAAGTTTGGTTCAATATCAACTAGTTCAGTTACTTGTCTTTTTATAGATTTCTATTACACTAATTAACTATGAATAGGTAATCACTGTGTAGTACCAAAAATAATTAGCGTTGACATTTGTTATAACGTTTACTACAGCTTTCGACTCACCATTGAAAAAACATAACAATAAGATAGTCATAACCAGTATTTTGCAAGTATTTCTAATTGTTGCTGGGAGTCGGTGCCCATGACCAGGACGATCATGTTTCAAATTAACGTTTGATAACGAAAGTCAATACAGCAACATTGCTTTCTCCTCACATTCTTCATTTTTTTGTTATATTTAGCATGATAAATGCTATCGTTTCAAAATTCTCGATATTTGGCGCTTTGAAAATTTCAATCCGTCCTGATTGTCTTCTGATCAATTGTCGCATTTCGAATTAAATCCAATTCTCCCAACCCAAACTCACAGAAGAGCGTAAGAAAGAGAGAGCTCGATATAGGAGCGAGAGAGAGAGAGAGGAGAGAGAGAGATAAAAAATCATTCACCTGTCTTCCGTTCGGCAGCGGTCAGCAGTTTTCTGCTGCAGTCAAAACCAAGGGCCCGCTCAATTTCTAACCGCACCAAGTGAATGAAAATTCCACACCGGTAGCGTAAACAAAGCCGAAAATATCGTTTCCCGCATGGGTGTGCAAAAAATTGGTCGCTAGCGCGGCGGAGTAAGAAGACGCCGAAGACGTGTAGAAAAAGACGCTCGAAACTGCACCGCACAGCACCCTGGCACGTCAGTGCACCCTGTAGTTATTTTTCGGCAACATCGGGCAAACAAAAACGGTTGTTGATTGTTGCCGTTGGCCAGAGACGTTTGGTCTACGGTTCAACCGGGTTGAAAAAATGCTACAAACATTACCTCCGTTTGACTATTTAGAAGACTATTTCGATGTTTAAAGAACAAACCCTATTGGCATCGATGTTGCGACTACAGAATGTAGAAATTTTTACCGAAATGTTCAAAAGGTTAAATTTAGCTGTCGCATCGGATATTCAATACTTTTTCTTGGATGTTCCAGGTATGGAACGCCAGCTCCGTTTTGCGATAAACAAACGTGGGAACGACGACGCTCAGGAATGTGTTTTTGCTTGGTCACCCCGTATTCATCGGTGTCTGTTGACAGCCGACGAAGTGAAGGCCGACTTCACGCTACCTGACCCTCCTAGTCTCTCTTTCAGTTACGATTTCCGCGACACCCGAACGTTATCGTTTTTGCGGAAGAATATCCTTTAGCACAATCCGATCCACCCGGACGTCTAAGTCTGGTCACGTGGATTCTTGCTACCCGAACTGTTTCCTGGTGGAATGCTTGGATCCCGGAGATCCTTACCCATGTAACGTATCGCATTTGAAGTTAGGAGTTAATGATAAAAAGCACAGAACGCACACACTTACCATTTGCTTTACTTGCCTCGGAGCAATCGGTCGGCTGGAAGAACCGAGCCGCCGGCAATGCATTGTCATCCTGATCATGAATATCGATGGCAATACCGAAGTTACGGTTTGGTTTGTCCCACAATTTAACCGCCAACAGCGTGTCCAGCGTGATCCAACCACGGAAGTTGCGGGTGATGGTGATGCTGCTGCAAATGCGCTTCTTACGTTCCGTCGAAAGGTTGTCTACACATACATACAAAAGCGATCAATTATTTTGAAACTGACGCCACGATCGACATTCTCAACTTACCCTTGCCCTTCTTGCGCCAGTAAACTGAAACTGTAACGCGAATCATCTGCTCGGCGGGATTCTTGCAGTTATCGGAGTCGCGGCGATTCCAAGAATCGGTTGCATTGTCGGCACCGTTCATGTACAACCTGAATCCGGGCGATACAATTTTCATCCCTCGTTAAGTTACATTCTACGTCGTTTGACATTTCGATCGAGACTTACCTCAACATCGCCGAACTAACCGAAGTGTAAGGCTTACTGTGGGGAAGACGAAAGTATAGATTCCAGGTGAAATCGTCATCCCAGAAGCTCTGGTTGGTGTGCTTCGGCAGGTCGCATACGGCGGAAAAGGCCATCTCGTGGGTGGCGCCAACATGTCCCAGGCTATCGTTTCGCATCAGGTTCGATTCGATGTTGTGCTTGATGTTGCCAATGATGTGCTTTTCAATGCTGTGAAGGATAGAAAAACGAGGAAAGAAATAAGTTTGTGACAATATCCAGCTGACCTGAAATCATAAAATCATATGGTTTTCGAGAAAAGTGTTCACCTCCAAGGGAAATCACACACCCACCAGCGGCTATTTCTGGACATAGAAATTCCTCACACTTTCCTACAACGGAATCCACATTCATTGACTGAATTATGATCCGCTTCGAGCGGTACAGCTGAGCCATCTTCGTGACGTCAGCATTCCTTCTCCAACATTTCAACAAACTTTGCGCAGGAGCGCGAGAGCTGACTAATGGTGGTCGTTCTCTTAGTAACAGTACATATCTTCTGTAGTCTAAAAGCTGGCTTAATTTCCCCAAAAGGGCAACCTTTGGCAATAATTATCTCTTAGCACGATACAACTCATCGATCGGCTTGCCGTCGAAAAAAGAGATCCGTATTAGAAATGACAAACTGTTGACAAAACACGGCTGCTTTCGGCTTATTATTTATGATCGTACCGCGTGCACTGACGACAGTCGCGTTCCGCACGTTTACTCTCAGCTGATACCGTGAGAGAGAGAGAGAGAAATGATGATGCTAAGCGGATTCTTTTCATCTTAGCAACGGCACCGTAATCTCACCCGCCCACCCAGTAGGGGTATGCCGCCTCTGTGTGGATGCGTGACTAAATTTTGGTCAAAATTTCCCGAGTTGGTAAGCGTCCAGGTGTCTGTGGAAGAGGAAATTCAGAAAGCTGCTTGCTTGCCAATTTTAGCGCTCGTGTTGCCACTAATTTGGGGAACCGGATTGTGGTGGTTTTTGACGATTGGGAAGCAGATTGTTGCCTAAGTTGATTATACGGCTGCAAATCTTCGTTTGCAACAATGTGATTTATTGAGATTTTGTTCGCTGGTAGTAGTCGGGAGACAAAGACTTCTGTTCTGATATGTAAGGGAGCTCATGCATGCTGAGAATATTAGTATTGAAAACAATTCGAGCGGCGTTTCTTTTTCAGTGTTTTCAATGGTTTGGAACCAGTCCTTATCAAGTTCAATATAACTAGTCATAGGAATACAGAGAGGCTCTTAAATTCAATTTAAAAAATTGTTTTTTTTTTAAATGGTTTCCAAACAACGAAGCAACGGTTCTTTTGAGATTTTAAAAGTGAATAATCAGGTTGAATTGAAATCAGATCTAATGCTCGGATTAAAACTAAATGTACTGATACTTCTCTGATAACTTTTTGGTTATGAAAACTTCTGTCTAATGATAACTGATGCTTATTGCGGAGATTATTGATCATTAAAACTTCTGTAATCATTTATTACTTTTTATTTAAAAATCGGTCGACAAGCTGAATTTTAGTTGGAAATCAGACTATTGTTGTTAATCATGCAATCTCGTTTGAAGAGCTTAATTCAATATTGTAAAATAATGGAGATGCTATCTGTTTCAGTTAGAAAAACATTTTATTAAAAATAGTGCAACAATTAAGGCCTTTAGTATGGGAAGTAGATTTTTGACGTAGGACTACGTCTGTGTTTTCAATACTGGGGTACACGTTCGAATTGCGAAAATTTGGAGCGTCACGAAAAATATATAGGTTTTGAACGTTAATAACTAAGTCATTCCACGATTGATTTCCAAAATGTTTGAACCAATCGTTGGGAACATTTTCTACGCTTCGATTTGAATATTTCAAACTATTGATTTTTAACATGCAACTAATAAAATTAACGCAAATATGAAGTGATGTCTTATAATATCGATTTTTCATAGTAAATTTACCAAATACACAGTACTTTCCGCGCACAGACTTCATATTTAAGTAACGAACGTCTCCTAGGCAGCCATGAATGTTATATAACGGGTACACCTTCGCATTTTGATTTAGTTTTCCGGCGGTCGTGGAGCTGTGCAGAGTAGAATCTGCAGTTGGACGAGCAGTCGCTGCCCAGAGAGGCGTTGGTGCAGTTGGCTGTTGTTGCCGATGCTCCCGTCAACTTCGCTGCGAGAAAGATGGCTGCTGAAGCCTACTAGTTGGCGGGAAAAAGTCGCCCGTGACAACGAGACAAGAATCAATCATCCCACGTCACCTGCAGATGGCCACCCGCAATGAAGATGAGATGAAGAAAGAAAGCCCAAGTTCAATCGCGAACTGTTTCTCCCCCGTCAACTAAATCCGTCCTTTTCAGGACGACCAGATTAGTTTACCAACTAAAGAGAAATTAATTTCAATTACTGCGCCCCGGCTGAACATAGCATTCATTAAACGTCGGGTCCCGTAGTAAATGACAAAGAAGGTTGAACAACCAACGAACGGAATTCGAGCCGAACTGCGTCACTTCAGACCGACCATGTGGTTGAGTTCGTTGTAGTTCCTAGCTATGCATAGCGGATTAGTTGCTGGCGGTGGCAAGCAAATTAGGAAAGGTTCTGTTAAGAAGATCATCCGTTTTGCGTGTAATAATTAAAACTAATTATTGTAGCACAATAATTGAAGTTCATCCCCTTTGATGCTATCTGTAACACATTGCCTTCGTTGGTACCGCCTTCTTTCGTGCACTAGCATCCGTTGCTTTTACCTAACAGCTTTTAGCAGAACATTTTGATTCAGTCTTACGACAGTCGTTAAGCTGTGCAGTGGCTGTAGGATCGCAGTAGGCGGCGTCGAGCAGTCGCTGCCCAGAGAGGCGTTGGTGCAGTTGGCTGTTGTTGCCGATGTTCCCGTCAACCTTGCTACTAGAAACATGGCTGCTGAAGCCTACGAGTTGGCGGGAAAAAGCCGCCCGTGACAACGAGACAAGAATCAATCATCTCGTGAGATAAACCAAGAGAGAAAGCCCAAGTTCAATCGCGAACTGTTTCTCCCCCGTCAACTAAATCCGTCCTTTTCAGGACGACCAAATTAGTTTGCCAACTGAAGAGTTCGTTTGGATGAATTTTTCTTTTGTGCTGTTTGAAATTTCCATTACCGCGCCCCGGCTGAACATGGCATTGCTTTAAACGCCGCGTCCCGGAGTAAATAGCAAAGCGTGTTGATCAACCAATGAACCAACAGATCCATAACTATCTTCTACGCGTTAGAGATAGTGGCCCTCTCAACCATCGTAGAAAATACAACCGGGGCCGTATCATAATTAAGAGGCACCAAATGCTTTCTAGAGAGTGTACAATAGAATTGTCTTGGCCCTTTTCAGGACTGACTTAAATCAATTAGCGGATGGCCCTGACGTGTATGGGAATTAGATTGCTGCGTAGTCCTACGTCACCTTTGCGCACAACCCCATTGGGCTGTACCTTGTAGTTTTTTTAAATTAGATGCACACTCTATGCGTATTCTCAAAATTATTCAGTCTAAGGCTTAGAAGTATTTCTACATTAATTAACCAACAGTACATGTATCGTACTACGGTACTCTCTATCCAGAAAAATACGCTTGAGTAACCATAACACGAATATAAGTTTTACAGTTGTATTAAGTTATGTCCGGGAGTTTGTAGTAGCCTGTAAGAAATTCAACCTTATTCTTGTTTACGGCCGTATTCATACTTCGTTCGAACGACTCAATACGAACGAGTTCGAAAAAGGTATTCTTGTTTTCGTTCGACCCCGTTCGTACGAATCTTTTTTTGAACGTAAACAGTGTTAGTGCTACCCGATGCACATTGACTTTTCTAAACACTTCAAAACATAGAGCATTGCTAGATTTGACATTTCTCGGATACTCGTAAGATCTACAGTTGTAACAGTAGCTTTATTCGCTATACAATGTTATTATATGTATTCAAACATATTCAATGAATGTCTTGGAAGACCAACTGTCATTATGAGATAATCTTGGGATATTCTATGTCAAACAAACTAACTTAACTTTGTACAGCCCATAAAGCTATTGTTACAATAGTAGACCTTATGTTTTGGAGGACAGTTTGAATGACCTGGTTATCCTATGATATCTGTGAACGTTTCAGAATATTTATTGAATATGTTCAAATATTTATCGTAGCTTTGTATAGCCCAAAAGGCTACGGTTACTACCGTATATCTGTTCTGAACTCAAGGTCAGTTTTTATGAACCCGAGATAATCTGATGACGACTGATGAGCTTACAGAAGCTTCACTGAATGTGTTTGAATGCATAACGTCATCTTCCATATATTATAAAGCGAACTTTACGACTACAGATCCTAAATTCTGAACTAAAGGGCAGGCTTGATGACCTAGAACATCCCAATATATCTCATTATATCGGTTGACCTTCCAAAAGACTCACTTATTTGGTCGAATACATATAGTTACTTTGTTTAGTCCAAAAAGCTGCAGAATTTAAGCTACAATTCATAACTTCTACAGCTGAAGATTTTAAGTGTTGAATTCCAGGAAAGTTTGGATAACCTAGAACATCCGAAGATTATCTCATAATGCCTGTTGTTCTTCCCAAATGATTAATGAATATGTTTCAATACACATCGTAGCATTGCATAGCCCAAAAAGCTTTTGTTACAACAGTAGGTCGTATGTTCTGATCTCAAGGATAGTTCGGGTGACCTAGAACATGTCATATTGCATTATAATGTTTTTTGACTTTTGGAATGTTGATTGAATATGTTTGAATACTAATAACACCAAAATGTTGTACTTCTATCATGCAGTATGATTTGTTTCAGAAGTTGAGCTTCAATTCCCCAGAAATGTTCTCATTTAAATTTATGTACAGAACAATTTTCGCCCAAATCTCAAGTACCACCAGATATGTCAGTGAAAACATGATTATTTACATTGATTTGATAGCTCGAGTATCCGAGAAATGTCAAATCTAGCATTGCTCTATGTTTCGAAATGTTTAGAAAAGTCAATGTGCATCGGGTAACACTAACACTGTTTACGTTCGAAAAAGGATTCGTACGAACGGGGTCAAACGATAACAAGAATACCTTTTTCGAACTCGTTCGTATTGAGTCGTTCGAACGAAGTATGAATACGGCCGCAAACAAGAATAAGGGTGATAGTCAGGTGAAAATTGTTGGTGTTTGCGCTTAATTTAACCCTTGGAATGGTAGTTTCTACTACGGATTTTTTTCTTGCGTGTACATACAGAACCCATCAACACATGGGCGGGGACCAGCGGTTTTACTTCCCTTCCGAAGGAACACGTGATCAGAGATTTTTCGCCTCAGGAAATGCCAACGGCGCCAACTGGAAGAAAACTGGTTCAGTAAATGCGTTCCGCAGATCTGAAGAGAATATTGGGTTGCGAAGCTTTTGGGATCTCATGTACTATATGGAAACGTTTATCTACAAGAGAGACGACAAGACAGTGAACTTTAGGAGAAGAAATCAGTGAAAAGATCAGCTATAGATTCTAAAATATGACCAAATGATCTTTGTCATTACTAAGGGAAAGAAATATATTCGAATCAAAACAAAAACTAAGATTGTAGAACCTAAAAATTAAATAATGGGGTACTCTAAGGTGTACTTGGGACCATTGGTGTTAACAATTAAATGAGCCAATATTAACTCGCTTGTTTCCTATCGATTGTTGACTGAAGAAATGTAGTAATTGTCCCCCAGCTGGGGGTACCCGAAAAAAAAGTTGGCCAAAGTTCACGCTCTAAAGAAAATTTAAAAAAAATGTACGGAGAAAAGTCTACGAGAGGGGAGGGGGGTCTAAGATTTTCAAAACTGAGTCTACGTGATTTATGAACAGGCCCCCTGAATCTGGGTATCTTCGCCTTCGAAATCGGCATATATCAGCATTTCTTCTTCAATATAACTTTCAGGATCATCTGTTTCGTCGGGATCCATTTCCATTGCCGATTCCATTAGAAGATATCGCACTTTCACTCGCGACAAATTCTTGAACAAAAATATCGCTTCATAAATTTACGAAAAAAAAAATTCAATAACAAACTTGGATTGGAACTTAGGAAGAAACTGAACCACGTTTCACGTTTGGAAAGTCACAAAACGAAATTTTTACTAAAAAAATCAACTATCTCAAGACTTTGTTCGAAATTTCGTTTCACCGGAAAGGTTTCTGTGGAGCACAAAAGCGGAAACTTGCCTTAACTACGTCTAGAGAAGGTTCTATTATCGTCCGGTGCATCAAGAAGGATTATATCAAATCATCCTTCAGAGTGAAAGAAAAGTTGCAGTCATCTGCATCAACGCACACAATCAGAAGAAGTGCTGATGATTCCGGGTTGCTTAGCAGACGCACTTCGAAGAATCCGGTGATGTCGTTGATGATCACAAGAAATCACGGTTAGGGAATGACCACTACAATTTCCTGATCTTAACCCTATCGAGATGATCGTGAATTTACCACATGAAGAGTATTATTGACAATCTGATTGACTACATACCTTGATGATGCTAGGCGGTTATCGAAAATTAGAGATTTACTGCTAAAGATTGGAAGCAGAATTCCGTCAGACGTTTGGATGTGAAGTTGCAATTGTTTTTGTCACCGAATTGTGATTTTTTTATATGAGTAAATCAAAAGTATGTTGTTTCTAGACTAAACCCAGCAGCTGCCAGTGGAAGCTTCATGTAGCCCATTTTCATTGGGAGTAATGCATGCAGGACATATCTAGTCTCATCGCTTTGAAACTCATCTCAAGCAAAAACAAGAAGATTGAACATAGTTAAAAATTACTATGAAATAAAACCAATTTATTTGCAATCCAATCGCTTGATGAAAATCGGAAATAAAATCCTATTTGCCACATCGTTTGATTCTGATTTTTGAGTAAACCCCAAGCCCCAAAGATGTTGATTGATCTGAATCATAGTTTGCGTTGTCCCACGGAAATTTCGAGAATCTCACTCGAGTGTTCTCCGGTTGATGTTCCACTTCCTCCCACTGCTTTCCACCCCCCTCCCCTCACCGTTTTCAACAATCAGCAACCATATTCTGCTGAAGCCTCTTATGCATACCCCACATAGTATCCAGTCTGCGAATTTAAATCGCTCAATCTGTGTCTGAACACTTGTCGCAATCGCACCCGCCGCATCCGCACCACCTTACTCGACTGAATTCCTGTTCGGTTCGAGAATCCACTTGAGATACCGCAACCCAGCTCAGCTCAGTTGCATAACATCATCATCGTCTGATCCTTTCCTGATTCACCGCATTCCCCGCTAACCCCATGCTGAGATGTTATTACTGCTGCTTCTGCGGCCTGTTATCGCCCCGGGGCATGCCTGCCGGCGAGGAAGTGTGATTTATTTTCAATTTGACGCTGTTCCTCTGCAGTTCTGTCCGTCAAAACGTGCATAATGCAGCGAAACCTGCCGCGCGGTATGTGAGTCAATATGCAACAATCGGCCCCGCTACTGGCAGAGAATGCAAGAACCGGAGACGCACGCGGGATGTGGAGCATACGCGTTCGTACCGAAAACCCCCCTGAGCCAGACGGCGGCTAGACAGCGTGATTCTGATTAACATACTTAGCGGTCTTCCCCACGTTGCCTCGTCTTGTTTACTCATGTCGCTTCATCGTTGTGTTCTTTCGGAAGTGTTTTGTTCGCGAGAGCCCCTTCAGCAGATTCGTCGTCGTCTGTGTTTGTTTTTTTGCGCGAGTGAGGACCAAGCGGTTTCGGTGACTCGTTGAAATGCAGTTCCAATGTCAAGGTCGCCCAAGTGGTGTTTAGAGCAGAAGTGGCAAACAAAAACAGGAAGACTCGTTCTGGGATGTATCTTTTGCCCGACGGGTACCGTACGGCTTTGATGAGATCAAAGAGTTGCATAATCCTTTGAAAACGCTCGCAGTGGCACTAATTCAATCAGACTTCCAGACACGGCGTACTCCTCCAACAGCAGAGTGTAGTGTCAGGCCAGACACAGACGATTCTCTTGGTTGCACTACTTGTGCATGCAGTATTCACACTTCTTTTGCTCCCGTGAACATAAATGCAATCCTAATAAAGCTCCCGGTTTTACATTAGAGACACTCGTTTGCCTTGTAGCTGCCGGTGTAGCATTGTTGTTTATTGCGGCAGTAGCTTGCTTAGCATTTTTCCTACGTTCAATCGCCATGTTCATGTAGAATGTGGGCTTCAACCCTGGGATAACCGCTTCGTCTGAGCCTGGTGGTAAACTAACAGCAGATTAGACGTACCACACTTTCAGACGATGATAGTTTGCAGCACTTGAGCATGCAGAACTAGCAGCTCCAGTGCAGCAGCCGACGATGGACGGAAGGTTGTTCATAGGCCGTCCACCGCCGCCACCGCCGCCGCCTCAGCCGTCGACACCAGCACACAGAATGGGCAACTATTTATAGCCAACGCGATGTTGTTTTCTTTTTTGTCTTGAATCTTGCCAGCCCGGTGGGAGGCTGAGGTTGGCCGAGGGGCCGTCGTTGGTTTACCGCGTAGTCGTCTAGCCACTGTCTGGGAGCAACATGAATGGAATTGATGTGTGTAGAGCTGCCGCTGCTATTTAAATGTGACGAATTCGAATCCGTCTCGCTGGGGCGAGGCGGGGCGAGGCTTCCGGAGGAGGACAAGTGTCTCTGTCGGCGGGGTAGGCAAGGAATGTAGATTTGTGAGAAAATCGACTCGAACGAACGGATGGATGCCGGCGGTGACCGGCGGCTGGCTGCATTCCTGCTGTCGCTTGGAGGAATATGTTACAGATTGTGTGGCTGATGGAAGGGAGTTACGTTTTTTTTTTTGGAAATTATGGAACATCGTTGGTGTTAGGAAATTAAGGCTATCTAGGATTACCAATGAAATGTTTCGAGATAATTCCTCTGTATGTAGATCTATAATTCTCGGCATGTAAAACATTTCCGCTAATATTTGTTTGTTCATAATGTCAATCTTCTTGGATGAAAAGGGATTGTAAGTGATTTTAACCATGCGTGTTGATAAAGCAGCTAAAATCTCCCAAAGTTATTAAGTTATTTCCAATATCTGACTATCATTCCTGGAGGTCCTATCGCCTAAATAATTTTCTTCAATGGTTTCCTTTTTCGTAAAAAATTAGTGAGCCACTATTTGATGTTGTTGTTGTTGTTGTTGTTAACATTCTTAATGCCACAAGAGAGTCAGCTCCATCAAGCTATGTAAAACCAATAGTGTTAGTTTGAGATTTTCTAAAGAAAAAGTCGATGAAGAGAAGTGGTATCAGATAGAACCTTTTACATTCTTTGTCCGAAATTTTAAGAAGCCTATTGTAACATGTAAAATTCCCCCTCATTCGATTGCAAGACAAAGCAAGCGTAAACAATGAAATTGTTGGCAATCTTTCATACAACAGACTTGATTTCAGACATATGTGACTTAAATTTACATGAAATGTCCACAGATAAAAGGAACGGCAGCAGGGTAAATGCACCCTTCTTTTTGGGGAAATGCTCCTTAAACTTTGGAAAAATGCTCCTTAGATGCGTTTGCCCGGTATAAGGCAATCGGAGGTATTAACCTTCTGGTTAGCGCTTGCTGGTTGTTTTGACGGGTCTAAAGTTTTTTCAAGATTGTATAGCAATCTTCTAGGTAGTTTTGAAGGGTTTAGAATTTCATTTTGGCGAGTCTTAATTTCATTTTGAAGTGTTTTAATTTCGTTTGGACGGGTCTTAATTTCGTTTTGACGACTCTTAAATTCAGAAACTTAAGACCCGTCAAAACTAAACAATTTTGAAGAAATTTAAGACCCGTTTAAACTTCCGGCAAGCGCTTACCAGAAGGTTAATACCTCTGATTGCATCTAAGGAGCGTTTTTTACAAAGTTTAAGGAGCATTTCCGCAAAACGAAGGGTGAACTTACCCTTTGCCTAAAAGGAACCATTGAATTTTCTGCGTTATCTATTGCACATAAAGGTAATGCTAGATTTGGCAGAAAATAATAGGATATTTCATGTAAATTTTAGCCAAATAACGCCTGAATCTAGCTTGTTCTATGAAAGATTGCTAACATTGTTGTATGGCGCATGAAAAATTGCAAACAATTTCGTTGTTTACGCCTGCTTTGACTTGGAATTAAACGAGGGGAAATTTTACGCGCTTGTTAAATTTACTTATTTTTTTCTCTGTACCATAAATTTATGCCAAATCTAGCATTCCCATTATGTGCATTAGATAATGCAGAAAATTACATGTTTCTTTCAAATTATTATATACAGTGCTAGACATTCGTTTGGCCGCACCTGTTAGATTCTAATAGTATGTGGTAAATTGGATACATACAGTTTTTGATCGGGGTATATTTTTGTTCTAAAGTTCTGTCCAGTTCGAATCCGGAATCACTTATTGTGTTGCAGCGGCTCCCGCTCTAGCCCGTGGAACTTTTCGTAAAACGAAAATGTCCATACTGGTCCACTGGGTGTTAGGTTAAGTTGTCCGTTGTAATTCACTATATGTTCGATGTTCAGTCTGTACAACCTCGAGTTGAAAACGGTGTAAATGTCTTTTTAAATAAATCTAGCATTCCCTTTATGTGCATAAGATAACGCAGAAAATTCAATGTTTCTTTTTATCTGTGCGTGTATAATGTGCTCAAACGTTTCAGGGAGCGAAAAAGTGTGGATCGAGTGCCTCATGGTAAGCGTCGTAGTGGAAAATATGACCGCAAGCTGAACCAGAATGTGTTGAGAACCGTCAGAGCAAACCCTGGACTATCAGATATTGAAATCGCACCAAAATACGCTGCTCCTCGCAGTACCGTTTGAAGAATTCGTTTGCGAGCAGGATATCGTTCTTATCGAGCCAGCAAGCAACCAAACAGAACGTTGAAGCAAAGTTTCGTAACCAAAACTCGAGCTCGGAAATTGCACCAGCAGGTTTTGACGAAGTACCAAGGATGCCTGCTCATCGACGATGAAACCTACGTCAAAATGGATTTCGGACAGCTTCCTGGCCAAAAATTCTACATGGCGACGGCACGAGGAGACGTTCCTGCGAGGTTTAAGTTTGCTTTTATGGACAAATTTGCCAAAAAAACTGATGATTTGACAAGGGAGATGCAGCTGTGGAGCATAGACCAAAGTGTTCGTGACAAATAAGACGATGGACTCGAAGCTATACGCGTACTACCTTTGATTAAAGCCCATAAAGGTCCCGTGAAGTTTTGGCCAAATTTGGTTATTTGCCACTATAGCCGGGAAGTCATCCAGTGGTACCGCGATAATAACGTAGATTTCATCGATAAAAACATAAATCCACCCAACTGCCCGCAGTTCCAGCCCATCGAGGGATTTTGGGCAATAATGAAGTGGAAGCTTAAGAAAAGTGGTAAAACGGCTCGGGACGCGACTCAGATGACCAAAATGTGGAACAAATGTGCCAAGGAAGTTGACTCCGGAGGTGTGCAGCGTTTGATGGGAGGAATAAAGAAGAAAGTGTGAATTTTCATTAGAAACGGAGAGAAATAATTTGTATTGTTATTTTTTTTACTTAAAGTACAGTAAATTGCCTTTGTTTTGATGTATTAAATTTATTTGTACGTCAATCCGTTACCGAGATAAAGATGATTTTATTATTCCGGATTCGAAATGGACATAGCTTTATACACACTTAGAAATTATGAATTTCACACGACATGTAATTCATGTTTGTAAAAAGTCGGGGAACGTAAAGAAATATTTTGTGTAAAAGTATGTCTCCTGAAACTGACACATACGCAATTCGACGAAAGATGTATTTGATTGAATTTATTTTCTCATCTCTTTCGACTCATTCTTATGTGCAATAGGACGCTCGCATGTGTCGGTCTCAGGAGACAGAAATTTACATGACATTTTGGTAGTGTGTAGGTAATAGATCTAAAGCACTTTCTTGGGACGTACGCTCATTTCACCAACACACATACCACTACGGTATTAAAGGAAGCAACAAATAAACGTCATTTCTACCTTAGACATACGCAGTGCAAAAGAGAGAGTTTTACTTGTTGTTACGGTGTTATTTTGAGAATTTTTGGAAATATTGTCTCGTGGTTTTCATTTCGGGAGGTAAGTTGAAGATGTGTGTTGGTATATGTTGATTTAACATAAAATTTGTGAACGCTTTATAGAAATGGCGAAAGGCACTCGATTGACGGAGGAGGAACGACGAATCATAACGTTGTTAAGGCAGAAGGCTACTCAAATCGGTCAGTCTCCAAAATAATCAATTGATCCGAAAAAGTAATTCGGAATTTTTTCACAAGGGTGCACAATATGGTGTGAAGCGTTCTTCAAAAGGACGAAGCAAAATCTCTTTGCGGCTAAAAGGACAAATAAGACACGAAGCAATTACAAATCGGTTATCCTGCCCGCAAATAAAAGAAAAATTGGATGTTCCGGTAAGAACCCGACATATCGCGCGTATTTTGAACGAATCTCCGAACATCAAATGGACGAAACTTCAAAGTAAATCGAAACTCACATGCTCCCATAAGCAGAACCGACTTAAATTTGCGAGGAAATACATGGAATGGAAACCCTAATGGCGAAATGTGATCTTTTCGGATGAAAAAAAGTTTAATCTGTACGGATTGGATTGTTACAGCTGCTATTGGCATTATTTAAACCAAAAAGGCATTGTTAGATCCAAACGTAATATTGATGGTAGAGGTTTGATGGTTGCCTTTTCTCACAATGCAAAACTTCAAATTTAGTTTAAATTCGACAGGAATGAATTCCGGAATGTATCTGAATCTGCTGGAGGATGTTTTGGTCGGATACATGGAGAACGACGCAACAGATGACATATTTTTTCAGCAGGACAGCGCATCGATCCATGTGTCTAAGCAATCCATGGTACGGTTTGCCGACAAAAACATTGAACTGCTCGAATGGCCGGCCTGCAGTCCCGATTGCAACCCTATACAGAACCTCTGAGGTATCCTACACACTACCAAAATGTCATGTAAATTTCGGTGCTCTGAGACCGACACATGCAAGCGTCCTTTGGCGCATAAGAATGAGTTGACAGAGATGTGAAAATATATTCAATTAAACTCATCTTTTGTCGACTTGCCTATACGTCAGTTTCAGAAGAATTTTACACGAACTTTTTGTTTACGTTCCCCGACATTTTTCAAACATGAATTACGTCTCGTGTAAAATTCATAATTTCTAAGTGTGTAGCCGGGATGGTGTTTGCAAATGGACGACAATTTAACAGTGTTTCCAGCCTAAAGGCAGCGATTCAGGAGTGTTGGGCCAAAATTGACATGGCAACACTACAAAAGCTATCCCATTCGATGCCAAATCGGATTTTTGAGGTTATACGAAACGGAGGAGGCCATACCAAATACTAACTATGGATGAACTTCGAAATTTGTCAGTCAGCTGTGGGATTCAAGCAAAGCCGTATGGACAAACGACGCAGCAGCATCTGCAGACATTCGTGTATGTCATAGGGACTTGACTGGTGATGGAGCGCCGTAGACTATTACCATCATCAGTTACATTTTACGATTCTTACCAACTCCAAAAAAATGGATGTACTTTAATCAACTGTGCTCAAATCATTTTCGGAAAGTTGGACAGGTGAGACGAAACCGAGAAGTGATAAAAACAATGGACGTGCTGATCCTGTCATGGATCGAAAGGTGAAGAGGATATTGAAGGGAGACCCGAATCTCTATGTTGGAACGGTGGCTTGTAAAATTTGATAGTCACCTGGTTTTGTTCATAAATTAAAACGGCTTTGGGGATTGAAGTCGAAGTAAAAACAATTCCAAATCGCAACGAAAAACATTATTTGACAGGAAAATCGCGGGCTCGACGTTTGTACTGCGAATATTAAACGAAGATTTCATGTATTGTTATAGACGATGTTCTGGAGGTTTTTAAACAGCCTTCCGGGCTGGATAATTCCCAAAAAATAAGCAATACGCATATGTGGTCGAGGGAGTTAATCTTTCGTCACTACAGGCTTAATAAATAAGTAGATTTTCTAGAAAAAGTGCCTGCAGAAGCGATTGCTACACTTAATCAAAAACCACAAAGAAAAATCTTTGTTCTGGCCCGCTTTGGAATTATATCATTATGCTGAAATTGTGATGGAGTAGTATAGATTGTTCCGATGATTAAAAATTCACTAATGATTAACCGTCAATTTAAAATTCGTGCAGTATTCAACCACCCAGGTAACCAATAAGCATTAGCATATGCAGTAAATCAACCCTTAATATGCATTTCAAATGCTACAAGCATTATATTAGCACTTTATCAGCACCTTGCATGCTATCTTTTGTAAAGTTGGATTTCAAATGCTATTTAAATGCTTGTAGCCTGTAATAAGCATTTCGAATGCAAAATAGCTTTGATGAAGCCTTCTCATAGCATTGCAGTAAAGCAGCCGTATATTGGGCCAAAAGTGGCATTTATGATGCATTTAAGGTGACTTAAGTGCTTGATAGGGTGCCGTAAAGACGCTTTAGAACTGCCTATTGGTTGCCTGGGCATCTTTTGTTTGCGTCCTGTTGTTCACATTAAAATTAAACTGATGTTGCCTTTTTTTCAATTTTTCGCATGGAACTTTGAAAATGTGTGGCCTTTCTCTTTAGCATTGAAAACGAATTGTACACAAATGGTGCACCGTCACTGGTCTTTTGACCAGAAAAATGGCTACGGAAGAAGGTGCAAATGGACGGAGCGTCGGAGCAGTTCAAACCGCATTACGGAAGTATCAACAACAGTGCTTTTTCGTAGATTCCCCGAGACGGGGTAGAAAACCCGATCCCACTGACCCTACAATCGACATAGAGGGGTAAGGGACTATTTCAAGCGTCATCCTTCAGCATCAGTCCGAAATGTGGCCAAAAAGCTAAGTACTTCGGTGACTAGTGCTATGCGTGCCAAGGAGAGAACTAGTGCTATGCGTGCCAAGGAGACTCATCGGAAGCAGAAGCAGGCAAAACGGAGCACCAAACAGGCTGAATCTGTGAAACTCGAAAGCTGTACGACAAACTGCTGACAAAAAAATCGGCCTGTGTCATCATGAACGATGAAACTTACATAAAATTCGATTATAAAACTTTGCCGGGACCACAGTTTTATCTCTCGCCGAAGGGAAAGGATGTTCCTGGATATGTGAAAGCCATTTACGCCGTAATATTCGGCAAGAAGATAATGGTGTGGCAGGCCATGTGTGGATGTGGAAAAATATCTCGTCCATTCATTACGACAGACACAATAAATGATCAAATCTACGTGAAGGAGTGTCTGCTAACAAGGATGCGACTCTTGATCAAACAGCATAACAAGCCTACAATCTTTTGCCCTGATCTTGCTTCCTGCCATTACTTTAAATATGCACTAGATTGGTACAAAAGGAACCGTAGTCGTATTTGTACCAAATGAGATGAATCCACCAAACTGCCCAGAGATTCGCCCTATCGAAACATTCTGGGCTTTGACGAAGGCGAGGCTTCGAAAACACATGAAACCAGCATATAGTGTTGAACAGTTTAAGAAAAATTGTCCAAAAGTGGTGAAAATGGTAGGAGAAAGCACTGTGCAGAAGCTTACGAGTAGTGTTAAGGTAAAAGTTAGAGAACTCGCCTACCCTACGAAAAATCAAGCAAATTGAAATGAGGATGGAAAGAAAACATTGTTATTTACTATGTTTGGGAGTAAAATAATCAAAAATCGCAGTATGGTCTTTTTTATTTGAGAAAGAAAGTGAATTTATATTTTTTGAACAGTTATCGGAACAGTCTATACGAAGCAAATCAAGTGAATATTGTACCAAAAACCGCAAATTCACCAAATAGTCCAGAGTTACGTACAAACGAGAGATTTTGGGCGCTCAAGAAGCGGAAGCTTTTTGGAGAGAACAATGAATCAAGGATGTCAAACATTTCCAACAAATTTGGGCTTGGCCACCACGGTATCTGAAGAGTCTGTACCCTAGCAAAGTAAAATAACAAACTGATATCAAATAAGTAACATGTTTTGTTATCTCAGATATCATTTTGAACTCACCTGTTATCGCATAACAAAAGTAGTTATCAACATTGAATAATTTTGTTATCATCTGTTATAAATTTTTTAAGACGATTTTTGACGAACGTTACTGAATATTACCAGCATGCTGAAGAATTCTGAATATCACAAGCATGTCATGAAATTTGAAATTGAGCTTTTCACCAGAAGCAGTTTTTCAGTTATTAGTGTATCAATTTGATGTCATGTTGATAACATAATTTGATATTACCTCAAATAATTTGTTCATATCACAAAATTTGCTATCAAAATGAACTCAATGATAATAGAACGAGTTAATGTTGTGATATCCATCGAATATTAATTAGCTATCGTTTTTGTTATTTTGGCTATGTATTCAGCCTGAATGATAACATATTTAGTGATCAAAAAGTGATAATTAGATATTAGAACTTGTTATCACTTTGGTATAAACCAAAGTTCAAAATTTTTATAAAAATACCGAATAAGAATATATTGACATCGGGAGTTGTTAAATAATATTCCATTAGTCTGAAATAAATAACTACAATTGAAAACAATGAAAAGTTTATGTTTTGCTTAAGCTTTTGGTGTCCGGATTATTGTGGATACAGACCTTATTCAACCTTTCATGAACCGTTCGCAATTTATTTGTGGGACGTTTTGAATAATGTATGGATCATATGCATACAATTTTATCGTAAAAGGGTTACATTCTTTGGATAAATTTTGCAAGTTTAAGGAAAGTCAATGAAATTTTAAAATAACATTTGCAATATATTTATGGATAATTCAATTTTAAATGTGCATTAATTAAATGCCATTAGTAACTGCATTTAGAATATATAGTTGAAAAGCAGGCAATGAGCTAACTGTGATGGAATTACTGGAATTGTCAAGAAAAAAGAGAAGTCGGCACCAAATTGACGATAAATCCAATTTTAAATCCAACAAAATCGCAAAAACTTCCTAGATCGCGAAATCTACGTTCAATCTGAGGATGGTTGATGATTTTTCGCTTTTGCTCGTTTATTAAAATCAAACGGATGGACAAAGTGATGGATGACACTAACAATTTGGAGCTGGTGAAACCACATCATTTATTGGCATCTATTGGTTGGACCCGTTTTACTTAAAAAAAAGTGTTGTTATCGAGAATTTCACATAAAATATGTTTTCCCTACTGAAACAAAATTATTCTAAGAAAATGAAGGCTGTCCGTTTGCGAGAAAATGCAAGAACTAAGAGAATTAGAACTGATAAGTTTTGAAAGGTTGCCAAATGATTTTGACAGATAGTTTACACTAGTTCGATGGATGACAAAAAGGATCCACACGATTTAAAAAAAAAACAGATAATCAAACAATGATTACTAATGATTCCGAAGAAAAAGATCCCATGGAATTTTCATGACGGAGTGAATTTTAGGTACCTGACAGGATTCCTCATGATTTATGTGGCGTTGGTTGCGGGTCTAAACAGAGGATATTTCAGATACTGTCAACGAAGGATGTTGAGAAACTCTCCACAATTTTAACTGATTGTGCAATCATTTGTGATGGTGTAAGGTCTGTATCCACATTAATCCGGACACCTTCAAATCATTGTAACTTTTGAAATATTGCACGTAGGAATGAAAAATTTCACTGTGGTATAAGGAGTGTATCGAAAAGTAGTTATAAACATTCGATGCGTTATTACGCATAAACTACTGTATATATTTTTAGCGTGTAAGCGCCATTTGCTTTCTTTACATGTCAAAAATGATTATTCGGTTCATTCATTTCCGTTGATAAAGTTGTATTCAAAATGTCGCGAATTGAATTTGAGACTAAAAAGAAAATTCTGCACACTTGGTGCACCGAAAAGGGTGTTACTTACAACCAGATTGCGAAAAGAGTAAATGTTCACCCGGCAAGTGTAAAACGTATCATCGAAAAGTTTGGTAAGGAGTGCTCCCTCAAGGATTTACCAAGAAGTGGCCGGAAACCCGGCTCCAGCAACCCCGATTTGGACCAAAAAGTTGTGGATTATATTCAACGGAACAAATCTGCCTCTACTCGCGATCTAGCCAAGAAGTTCAGGACCAGCATCGGAATGATTCAACGAATCAAGCGCAGGAATGACTTGAAGACGTACAAAAAGCAGAAAGTGCCCAAACAAACTCCGGAACAAAAGTCTCGTGCCAAAACCAGGGCTCGAAAGCTGTACAGCTGCATTTTGGACAATGTTGACCAGTGCATTTTGATGGATGACGAAACATACGTTAAAGAAGATTCAAGAACGCTACCGGGGCCGCAGTTTTATACTAAATCTGTTGGGGAACGTGTGCCAACCGCAGATACGACTGTTGCGATGGAAAAATTCGGTCAGAAGGTGCTCATTTGGCAAGCTATTTGCACATGTGGCTTGCGTTCTTCAATTTTCTATACAAAAGGAACTATAAATGCTGAGATTTATCAAAAGGAATGTTTGAAGAACAGGTTGCTACCATTGTATAGAAAGCACCAGTCCCCTCCTCTCTTCTGGCCAGATTTGGCATCGGCACATTACGCCAAATCCACTCTACAGTGGCTGACGGAGAATAACATCAAGTTCGTAGAAAAAGACATCAACCCACCAAACTGTCCCCAGTTGCGACCGATCGAACGCTATTGGGCAATAGTCAAGCGTATATTTAAGAAGGATGGTACAGTGTCCCAAAACATGACCGATTTTAAGAAAAATTGGGCAGCGGCATCCAGGAAGTGCACAAAGGTCACTGTGCAGAATTTGATGGCAGGTGTCAAATCAAAGGTACGGGCATTCTACAGAAATGAACATGATGACTAGTTTTTCCGTTTGGATCTTTTGTAAACATGTTAAGCTATAATAAACTGAAATAGTATGTTAATTTTAACCATGTTTTCATGCCTATTTTATTATTTGGAAGTTTATAACTACTTTTCGATACACTCCTTAGCTGAGAGTCTGTGATGAAAAAGACTATGATTGATGTTTACATTTCATGTTTAGTATTCAAGATGGCGACGAAAGAAAAACAAGTGCGCGAGCGAATTTTGTACGGGCGTACGGTAAGACCTTGCTTGTCAATACGGGACCTTGCAAAAACATTGGATGTGCCTATATCCACTGTTCACGATGTGCTCAAATCATTTTCGGAACATTTGATGGTCTAGAGGAAACTGTGAAGTGACAATAACATTGGACGCGCTGATCCTGTCATGGACCGAAAGGTGAAAAGGATATTAACGAAAAACGTAAATCTCTCCATTCGAACGGTGGCTCGTAAAATAGGGATGTCGCCTGGTTTTGTCCAAAAATCAAAACAACGTTTGGGACTTAAGTCGTATAAAGTAAAAACAGTTCCAAATCGCAACGACAAACAGAACTTGGCAGCAAAAGCACGGGCTCGACGTTTGTACTGCGAATATTTGACGAAGTTTTCATGCGTTGTTATGGACGATGAAACTTATGTCCTGGAGGATTTCAAGCAGCTTCCAGGGCTGGTTTTTTATTCTGCTATGGCCAGAAATGCTACAGCTGATTTCAGAACGAAGAAGGCATCGAAATTTCCCAAAAAATACCTTGTGTGGCAAGCAATTTGCACGTGTGGCAAAAAGAGTAAATCTTTCGTGACTACAGGCACAATCAACAAGGAGATCTATCAGAAAGAGTGTCTGCAGAAGCGATTGCTACTCTTCATCAACAGTCACAAAGAAAACCCTTTGTTTTGGTCCGATTTGGCATCATGCCACTATGCTAAAACTGTGATGGAGTGGTACCAAGCAAATCAAGTGAACATTGTACCAAAAACCTCAAACCCGCCATATTGCCCAAAGCTATGACCAATCGAGAGATATTGGGCTCTGTTGAAGCGGAAGCTTTCTGGAAAAAAGCAAGGAATCAAAGAAATCTAACACTTCCAGCAAATTTGGACAAAGACGGCTTCTACGATTTCTGAAGAGTCTGTACAAATCCTAATGGACGGAGTTAAGCGCAAAGTTCAAATATTTTATGCAAATACCGAATCACTATGTTTTGTCTTCAAGAATTGTTAAAACACATCCCATGAATCTGAAATAAACCTCTACGACGGAAATATAATGCGAAATTTATGTTTTATTCATGTTTTGAGGTGTCCGGATTATTGTGGATACAGACTTTATATTTCAGATGCCGCTTACCAAGAGGAACAACGTATAATCATCCATCTCCATTTATCCTTACATCCTCAAGATATCTTGAACATTCTGAAATCCATCCATTGATGAAGAAGCCTCGCCTGAAGTGTTGAAGACCTCGCCACTAACGCGAGGTAAGTAGCGGGGGTCTTTATTTCAAAAATAAGAAAGTTGTTGGGGATGGTATTGTTCCTTGAAGCTGTACTGGTTTTACTTGAGGAATGATAAAGTGGAGTGTGCAGACAGTGTCACATGAAATTTTAGGGGACTTTCAAGATAAAATCGAGTTCTAGATGTACTAAACAAAGACAATGAAGTTCAGAGAAAGTCTGCAGTGTACATTACAGCTATACCTTATATGTACACAGGACTAAGCAATAGTGAATCAGCTAAAACCGTTCAAATTCCCGTAATTCGGAAGCATTTTTTCCCCCAGCATTATATCATAAATTGCTGCTTTTTTCATTAAAAAATCACAGTTTCAAGAATCTTTGACCTTTAGCGGAAAATTACCCTCAAGCTTCCTGATGTTCTCCAATGGAAGAGTGTTTTCAATTCTTGGATAGTTGCTTTATCTGTAATTTTACGGAAGATAAATTGTTAGTCTTGCACTGCCATGAACCGCAAGTTAGTCTTATCTTCATTTGCATCGAATTTGAGTTAACATCAATTTTTGATTTGTTTTACAGCGATCTTTATGCTTGTGAACAATAGAGTTAATACAATTGCGAAAAAAAACCACGGCCTATTGTTCCACTGGAATAAAGACGCATAAAATACGGAGGATTTTCGGAACCGGCAACATAGGAATAGGGCTGTTGTTTTCTTCGACCTAAGATTATTTAAAGTTTTTTTATGGGGTGAGAATACTTTAATGTTCATTTTCTCATTGCTAGCTCATTTAGCTAGCAAATCAACAGTCAATTTGTGGCATTGTAAAAATCATTTGTTGTGAATTTACTTTTTTGTAGATGTTCCTTTGCTGTATAAAGTCACCGTTTTGGAATATTTGATGGACAGATGCTTGCTCAAAACGTTTGTTGAAACTTCGTCAAGGTGTTTTTTTTTGTAAATTACTCCAGACAATTTCGGAAGTTTTTCCCAACCCCCCATAACGTTCAACAGTTTTCATTGGAAAAATGATTTTCGATCGTTTGAATATTTTCCAAGGAACTGATAATAAGTTGATTAATAAAGGTTTCAAACCTTAAATCTGCGAAAAATTCTTCCCTCAGAAAATAACCAAGTTCAAGAGAATTGATGATTTAATTTACCAAGTTCAATAACCAAGTTCAAGAGAATTGATGATTTAATTTACGCAGGCAATTTTTAATTTATTTGCTCAGATTCAGTGTTTGCGTCTAGAACTAAAACATGGTTTGTGCTGCCGACGGCTCGACAGGCTCCATTGTTTGGAGTAATTTTTTCAACATCAAATAATTTCAAACAACAATTCCAAACTGTTTGAATTTCTCTCAAATGCAGCGAAAATTGGAAATCTCTGCAACGTCCGAGACAAGCGTGCGACCCGGTTTTGCCGCCGGGTGCACTTACCTAGACTGTAGCCGTTTCCCGTTTGTAATTCGAATTTTTCATCTGTTTTTTGTTCTTCGGTTTCCACACAAGTCACTTGGCAGTAGCCGGCACATTTATACGGTGTCACCAGTTAATACCCTCCAATTTATAACACCTTTTTTTTTTTAATTTGCTTCGCAATGCTATTCACTTTTGCGTGCATTTTTATATCACGTAGGTACGATCGCAGCTGTTCTAAAAATACCGGAACAACTCGTACCCAGAGAATAAAATTTCCTTCCCAAAATTCAGAACAGAACAGAGGGAAACTCTGCTGGAAAATCATGTGTAATTTTTGCCTAATAGTACTTACTTTTTACGATTCTGCACGTGGCTCGAGATGTTCGGCTCGCTGGCGCTTTGTTTGATAGCCATGGGTGCCCCGGCGCGCTGCATGTTCTTCTGAGCGGCCGCAGCCCGAAGCATCTGCTGTTGCAGCTTGACCGCCGTTATGTTGATCTGATTGCGGTCCAAGTCGACCCGCTCACTTTCGGTCAGATTATCGAAATCAAGCACCTTCGATTCTGGAACTACCATCTCTTCCATAGTTGCATCGTATGCGTACGGGGCACCATGGACCATCAACCCGTTGCACAAACACGATATCACAAACAGCAACAGAAACATCATTTTAACGTCTTTTTGCATATGCTCAACTGTCACTAGTTATTCTGCGTTAATAGTTCAATTCACAAATATTCACTTTCAATCGAAAGTAATCACTGCACTTTGGGATCGAAAAACAACTCGATGCTGTGATCCTCCAAAAAAAGTTTCTAAAAAATCTTTGCACAAATCTTGGAAAACAGTTTTCCCTTCTTCAGTAGAAGAAATTGTCTGAAAGAAAGAGAGTTCTCGCTGTTGACTACTGGACACTTGCGTTGTCAAGAGCCGTGTTCGAAATGATTTCTGGTAAAGGGGATATTATATTTATACGGGACCCGGAGCAGAGTCGACCAACACACACTGGCATCGCATTTGGTGCTGCTACTGCCATCGCCGCCCGCCACTGCCGCCGCGCGTCGCCCGTCGGTTGGATGGCAGCGCAGATATACCCGCCTTATGAATATCGTAAGACGTAAGATACGAAGGTGTGTTTCGGAATTGAAAATAAAAAAAAATGTATGAAAAACAGTGTGTACACTGAGCTTTTCGCACCACCAAACCAGAGCAGGAGAGAAAATGGTATTGAGAATTTTCAATTACCGTCAGATGTTAGAACTCGGGCAGGTTTTGGATTTTGTTTCTAACAAGCGGTTATCTACCTTAAAGGCCATAGGGAATTGGTTGCATTTCAAAGTGCTTCACGCAATTGTGAAAGTGTCAGAGTAAAAGATTTTTTTAAATTTCATGTTTATTTTGGAAAATTTTATAAATGTTTTTACAGATGGAGAATCACGACAAACTTATTAAAAAGCTGTAGTCGCAAAATTCCAACGAATTTGTAAAATACCGCTGAAAGGAGCGCGATGAGTTTTTTAACCGCGTCGGTTTGCTGCCGCGGTGGCAAAAACGTGGCAGTCAGCAGAATCCTTAAATGGCTTGACTTAGAAAGTGGCAATCTACGAGCATTTTTATCGAAAACAACTTAAAAATATATATTCTATAACTGAAGCACGCTGAGCGATATATAATTGCTATATTCTGCAAAATCTATCAAAAAATTATCTTCAGAAATAACACAAGTATTATTTTCGATTAAATGAAATATTGTCAGGATCTATTATCAGTGTAAAAAAAATTTCTTTAAAGTTTTATTGATTTTCTAGAATTTCTCCGCAGACGAAATTTCAATACCACTGGTGGATTTTGAGCCTAAATTTATTCAAACGAAGTAGGAATTAATAAGCTTTCAGGTAACAAACAACCACATTTATGTACCCACCTCCTCCCTCCCACTCACCCTACCTCATAAATTGGGGTACCAACAATCCTACTATAAATACTAGACCTACTGTGATGTTCCCTTCAAGTCGAGCACTCGACACTGAAGAAGTCTGTAAGTCGTAGACGAAATAGGCCTATCTGTCAAAAGATAATCTTTATCTAGTGGAATTTAAAGGAATTTGCTCGCGTTTACTAGTGATCATTGGAAAAAAGTTTTTAAATGTTTTATTTTTTATTTTTAAAAAGTGATCAAATGAAGTGTTAATTTTAACATCTCCTAGTTTCCCAATTATAATCTATTGAAAATATGTGTTCGAAAACAAACATGCATTTTCAATAGTTAGCCTCGAGTCGCAAGAATCTCTAGATTGGTCGATATACATCTTTTCCATGAAAAAAGAGGGAGAAATTTAATCCAAATCAAAGGTGGTCGTGTAGACACGACCACACGCTGTCAGATTTACCAGAGAATTGCTCATAAATACTCTTCTGAAAAATATAGCTACACTTTATTTCTTTAATAAGAAAAGACTTGTATATTTAAACCCCCTTCCCCCTCGTGGACTTTCGTTGACTTTTTCAACCCTCCCCCCCATCCCCTCCATTAAGTCTACGAAGACTTTATCAAATTCATTTTATCTTAATTTGTGGAAAATGTTCTGCAATATGTTTGAGGAACGAATAATAAATAAAACTCAAACAAACAGGTAATTCAGATAATGCAAATGCTCAAGATGCTCAAATCATGCTGCTTGAACCAGTTATCAGAGTCCACCAGCGGAAGTTCTGGTTAGATTGTTTCTTGGATGTCATTTCGATGATTTCGACAAAACGTGTTTCCAAACATAGAACTTCCGTTGCTCCATTCACGTCAACCTCACAAAGAATTTCTTCCTGGCGTTGCTGCAGAATCTTGAGTGGCCTTATTTTCTTAGACGAAATATCTGCCTTGTGGATGCTTTTGTGGTGACGATCTGCATTTACTTTTGTCGCAAAATACAGTCCACAATCAAAGCATATGCGCCCACTTTTGCTTTTACTTTAGATGCCAAGTTTAAATTATCTCAGGCCTCTTTATGTATTTTCTGCTTCGCCCCACTCTGCGCTATAGCATCGTTTGAACACGTCGTTTACCGTAACTTCAGCGTTTGACAGGTAGTCACAACCGGGTTTGACTAGACCCCTATAATAAATGTTTGTCGAATGGGAGCATGTCGACTATCAAATCAAAAAAATTTCATTAGGGCCTAACTTTTTTTTTTGTTTCTGTATTATCGAGATTTTCAGCCTCGGGCTGGTTCATCTCCCGTCGTAGTTAATGAAACACCACTTTGGGTGTTTTTCATAACTTGTCCGGGGGTGAGATTTGAGCTCGTGACTTTGGCGTGACAGGTATGGATGTTAACCACTACCCCCTGTTTCATTAGGGCCTAACTGACAAACGTAAACAATGGCTTCTTCCTTGAATTTTTCGACCTTGGAAACTTGCCCCATTAATCTACCACAACCATTTCGAAGAACAAGAGCCCTTCTATTCGATAGAATTGGAAGCTTACATGGGTATATTTTGTAGTACGAGAAATTTACGGAAGAAGCCATTGTTTACGTTTGCCAGTTTGGCCCTAAAGAAAAATCTTTGTCAAATGTCATCTCATTCCGTATAAATGAAAATACTCAATGGTTCTTAAACTTACTATTGAGTTGGTGCCTTGCAGTCGCTCTCTCGATGTTGTACATAACGAAAAGAGAAACACAACCAACACGCTCAAATTACTGTCTCTTGTTGTCTCTTTTTTTCCTCTCAAACATATTAAGTCGCTAGAAGCACACGCGTCTCGATCCTTACTTACATTTTATTCGCTGTCTACGAAGAAGTTATTACGAAGTGAAAAAATCTTTTGTGTGAATATTTTCCATTTTTCGTCTAGCATCGTTTCTTTCTCCCTCGGTACTGTTCATAGTAGTTCCGTTCAGTTAGCTAAAAGTCTTTCCTATCGGGATTTCATGGTGTCGGAAGCTATTAATCGGGAAACGCATTACCCGTTCCGATAGTAATACCTAGGTCCATTTCCGCGACAACAATTTAGTCGCCGCGCTTCAATCAGTGAAACTACTCTGCCGTTCTGGGCGGCAGACGACACTATTCGGAGCACCAGAAGTAAGTGTCTATCCAAATAATGGCACTCAGTCAGACGTCGGTGTGAGCGAGATAAGGCGCTATAACCTTGGCAATTATTGCCGGGCTTTTGGTTCAAATGCCAAAAGTTCACCCATAGGCAAAAGGAGCATAAACTAATCTTTCTAGCATCTATGCTCCCAACGATATAGTACAAATTATCACACTGTTTAACTCCACATGGAAGCGTTTGGTACAGGAGGTCCACGCTTTCTTCTTTCCCTTGATTCAGAGTAGTAGAGCGATTTTAGATCTTTCTGGAATCGCTCTATTTCTTGAAATCCTCTCTGTGGCACACACTACCCAGTTGGCCTGGCCGATGACTAGAAAAATTGTGTCATTTTCCAGGATCCTTTCAAGAATTGGCTGCGTTAGTGTGAGATTAGATAAGATTAGATTAGATTTAGATTTATTGAGTTTCCGTTTTTGGGCAGTAATCTTACTCATATGAAATTTATTTCACATAATTGTTTGTTTAAATTGTCTTTGCTATTTTGCTAGGCCGCCAGGTGATCAACTGTATTTCATTATATCACGTTGGAATTTTCGCTATTTTAGAGTTTTAATCATCTAACAACGCAGCGGAAGAAGCAAATGGCGGCATTTAATTATTATATGTACATTATGTAGTATTTCTTTACAGCATCGTATTATTTCCATCATATCATATCCTTCACATTTTCATACAACAAACCTTATATAAGCAGTATCTGGCTTAAACACGAAACATACCTTCAATTTATGACATCTAGCATTCTATATATGTCCAGTATATAACGCAGAAAATTACATCTGGGGTAGGCTGTTGCACTAATTGCTGAATGCATTTTTCATTTCCGGTTTGCAAATGGACTTTTTACCAATTCGGAGCTAATCTGATTCAAGCAGCGCTGTGTGCTATAAGGCTAGTATTTGATTTTACATTTCAATCTTTGCCATTATTTCATCATAACTTACAATATCATTATATTTGACAATATTTTTTTTTATTAATTTTACTTCATAGATGATTTAAACATTACTTATTGATTTTTGCTCATTTATCTTTAACTCCCTTCCAGTAAAATCTTCCCTTTCCTCACTCGGTAGCAACAACTATTAGGTCAGCAAAAATAAAAGCGGATTGCTGTTATAAAATCAGCATCAAGTAGCAAATAGTGACCATGGCAGCAGTAAATTAAAATGTATAAATGTTAGTTTTGTAAAATTTCAATAGATTTAATAAACTTTTTCAGGATATCTCAAATCAAGATTTTGGTGAAATGCTGCTATCGCTGAAAACGAATGAAAACGTGCTTAAGCGCGAACCACAGAACTCTACACTTAAACATTTTACAACATATCTTGCATTTCAGGATCAACCGAATGATGATCATGTATTATAGATACGAATGCTTGTAGTATTTTTCATTTACATAAATATATACACTATTATATAAATATTTCATGGGAATGGGAGGGACCATCAGGGCACCCGATTGAAGCACTCTGGATGGGGAGAGTGGGAATGCCAACTCCTCATTGCTAACAGTTTGTGAATAGAGGGCGGGCTCTTCTCCCCACCCATTGGGGCAGGTTCATGTTAGATAGCTCGCTCTTATGATCAATTGTTCAATCTTTTTGTTGGAAGGAGATTCTTTATATCCCTGTGAAAACGTATTAGTGATGTTGCATATCGATCCACCCAACCCCTTTTTGGCCCTTCATACAACGGCATGATTAGGATAATCAGTGGTTATTAAAGCTTGATCAAGTCTAACAGAGGGGAGAGCCCATTGCTGTCGGACTTAGTTTCCGTGCTACAATGGGTGGTAGTACATATCATACATCATACATCATACAAAATATGGTTAGAGACAGTAATTTTAGTGTGTTGCATTAAGCCCCGTTCACATCACAACCTATATTACGTGATTTAAAGTATCTTGGTTTCAAATGCCATCACGCTCAATACAGACTCTCTTTTATTTGTATTACTGTCCCTTTTTTTCAAGGAAACATTACTCAATTTTCGTAAAAAAAGTGGAACTACTCAATTTATGAATAGTTTCACTTTTCACAAAAATTGAGTAACTTTTCCGTGAGAAAAAAGAAGGATAGTGATACAAATGAAAGAGAGGCTGTTTCGAGCGTGATGCACATTATATCCAGTGAAAACTAGATGTATAGATGCTTATATCAAGATAGTCTATATCACGTTTTATAAGTTGTAGTTTGAACGGGATGCTATACTCCATTCCTTAATTAGCTGCCATATTATACTGATTTGATGGATTTCTTCATTTTTGTTTCAAAGTACAGGGCTCGAAAACTGTGTGCAGTGCAGCACACATTAGTAAACAATCTCCATCACGAAATCGTAGTAGTTTTTGAGTCGTATGCTTTGGAAAATGATAGAGTCTAACACATCGGTCAATAAGTCCCGGGCGTTAGTAGGAAAACAAAATATTTTTGCAAAAATTCATTTTTATTCATCAATATAATCTCCTTTTAGAGTGATACAATCATTCCAACGTTTTTCTAGCTTTTCGATACCACCGGTGTAGAACGATTTATCGAGACCTTCAAAATATGCTTCAGTTTCAGCAATCACTTTCTCATCTGAGCCAAACTCTTTCCACGGAGCATCTTTTTGAGTTCAGCGAAGAGCCAGTAGTCGCCGAGGGCCAGATCTGCGCAATTTGAAACCCAATTCGACCATTTTTGCGGTTTTTTTTATTGACCTGTGACACGGTGCATTGTCTTGGTGAAAAAGCACCTTTTTCTTCTTCAAATGAGGCCTTTTCTGGGCGATTTCGGCCTCCAAGCTGTTGATTGTTTTTCTATGTTCCAAGTAGGCAATGAATAAAACTCCATGCGCATCCCAAAATACAGAGGCCATTACCTTCCCAGCCGATGTTTGAGTCTTTGGACGCTTTGGACGGCTTTCTCCGTCTGCACGCCACTCAGCAAACTTCATCCATTGTGATGTATCGACGCAAGAACTCCTTCTTATTTCGCGTGAACATCTTCAAACAGCTCTTTGAATCATCGACTCGTTCTTGTTTTTGCTCTGGTGTGAGCAAACGCGGCAGCCATTTGGAAAACAGCTTTTTCATACCCAAATGTTCGTATACGATTGTGTAAACACTACCTTTTGATACCTTTAGAGTGTCCGCTATCTCTTGCAACTTCACTTTGCGATTGCCCATGATGATTTTCAAGGTTTTTTTAAAAAAATATTTTCCGGAATAACTGCCTCATTTGGCCGACCCTCATCGGCCTCATCGGTGTCCATACGACCACGTTTGAAATGGGGAAACCATTGTTTGATAGCCGTTTCGATGGAGCAGAGTCCGAATAACATTTTTCAAGCCAAGCTTGGGCTTGAACGGTGTATTTCCCATCAAAAAGCAATGATACAGGGTGCGGCAGAAAATAATGCGAAAATGTTCAAACTTGAGTATTGGGTTAATTCGTGTAGCTAGTGACTAATTTCTATCGATAGTGTATTTGTTTATGTTTACTTTCAAGTGCTGCATCCAAACATTCTATTTGTTTTATTGCAAATTCGTCAAAATGTTCGCGAAAGAAGTGATCACCAGTTTGTTGCTCGCCCAGAAGAAGCCGAAAGAGATGGCCAAGGTGGTAGGGTGCTATTTGGCAAGAGTTTACCGCATAAAAAAGTCCCTGCAGGATGGTCCTAAGCAGCGGAAGCCGGGAAGCGGACGTCCGCCGTTTGCACGCATGCCGAACGTGATCAAATCGGTCCGTGCAAAAATTGCTCGCAACCCGGTGCATTCCATAACAAAACTTGCAACGGAAGCCAATATTTCGGAGAAATCCATGCGGACAATCATCAAAGAAGACCTGCATGCATCTTCCAGAGCTAGAGTGAAACGCCACTTGATTACGGACCGGGTCAAGGAACTACGAGTGACTCGTTCCCTGAGATTGCTTTCCTTGTTGAAGAAGGAAAAAATGATAATTCTGTTCTCCGACGAAAAGCTTTTCAGCATCGATGCTGTGGCCAACAGCCGCACGGACCGGTTCATTTCACCGCAGGAAATGGAGAGCGTTCCGGAAAAAGTGAAATTCAAATCTCAAACCAAACATCCGGCTGGTGTCATGACGTTTGGCTTGATGGCGTCCAACGGTTTGAAAATGTTGCCTGTTTTCATTGATGCTGGAGTTAAAATCAATACCGAAGTGTATATCGGTATTTTAAAGGACCAAGTGCTTCCCTGGGCGAAGGCCAACTTCTCCGAGGACCAAAACGTTGTCATACAGCTGGATGGAGCGCCGTGTCACACGTCCAATCGAACCCAACAATGGTTGAACGATAACATGAAGTTTTGGCCGAAGGATTTGTGGCCCCCTAGCAGTTCAGATCTTAATCCGTTGGATTATTTGATTTGGGCATATGTTGAAGCACGAGCCTTCAAAACATCACACCCTAGTGTGAAAACCCTGAAGTCAACCATAACACGCACATGGCAGTCAATGTGGGAGGACTACGTCCGAAAGGCATGCTCTGGCTTCCGGCGTCGGCTCGAGGATGTTATTAATAAAAATGGAGGACACATTGAATAAATTTGTTTAGAAGGACTTTATAAACATAACTGCACTCGAAAATGTTGATATTTTGCTTGAATTAGTTGAAAATGGGATTTGAAAGAAATAGAACAAATTTTCGCATTATTTTCTGCCGCACCCTGTATATCAACACACGAAATTACTTTAAATCCTTCGTTTTTAAGAATTACAAAAGTAGTGTCAATTAAACCACAGTAACTCGATAAGTCATAAACCAAACGTCATGAAATTTTGAAAGTCTTCTTGGTTTTTTGGATCTTTTGAAGATTGGTACTTTTGAAAAATCATATGGATATTTTATTAGTGGCGCCATGTGTTAGTTAGGCCTGGGACTTATTGACCGATGTGTTATCATTTAATATGGTGGCCAAATAAGGACTCTTTTCTGATTCGTCTTAACCTTCCGGGCAACGCGATGGTGTAAAAAACACAACACACTTGAGAAAACCTCGCTTGGTTGTTCTTTCTGCAAACTGTGCACGCGTATCGGAAGGTTAGAATTAGACAATGAGTGTACAATTCACTGAGTTGTTTGAACATCACGTTGGGTAAAAACAATTCAAAAGTAAGTAATGTAAAATGGATTATCTTCAATAATGTGGGTTATTGCGCATGGCTATGAAAATAGTAATTGTTCATTCCATCCGGTACTAAAGCTACTAAATAGAAAAATTGTATGTAGAAGAGCTGTGAAATAATAAATTATATGTAAAGTCCCCATGCGCTATAAAAGTTACCCGCATTATCGAACATAACCCCATTGTCAGTAATTCTGTTTACATGCGAGTGAATGACAAGAGGAATGACAATCGCTTCATGAGTGTTGACCTGGGTGAATTGAAATCAATATAAGGTACTTTTGCTACTGTGTGTAGTTATCAACTATATTTTTTTCGTAGCACATTTTGAATTGTAAGCACACCCCAACAGGCTATGTATTGAAAGCTTTCAAACCAGCACAGGTTCCATGACTCAGATTGGTTTACAATTGCAATATAATTTACTTTGGAAAAACACGTACGTTGTCATGCTTCATTCAAGCCATGCGGGCTCGAGCCTACTTGGCTCAGAAATGGCATCCAAAATTGTTCGGGGTGGCACGAGGATAATAAGGTTTGGCCCATTTAGTATTGGAACAAACATGTTTGATTCTTAACGACCCTAGTGGTCGGATTTATAAACTATAACATCTTATGTGTTCCTTTTAACAATAACAACATCAGAAGTTTTTTTTCGCGGTGCAGTTCGAACGTGTTTTAGAGAAATACAAAATGGAAAAAGAAAGAAGAAAAATAATTGTGCGCAATCATTTGGCAAACCTTTCGTGGTCTGGACTTGCTAAAGTGTTGGGTTTCCCCCGAAATAAAGGGTGTCTACAGTTAAATTGCATCACTTTAAACTCGTCCTCAAAAACAAGACTCTCAATCGATTATCATGAAATATTCAGGGAATAAAAAACAATGTATAATCTTGGTTTAGGTATTTTTATTTCACTTTATTTCTCTACCAAATCCAAAAGCCCGAACTTTCTTCGTAATACCACGCTTAAGATTTTGTACATCGCTTGAACCGACATTTTTTTCTGCTTTCAACCATGACTTCAACATTTCCTGTTCTGTAGTGACGACTTTAGGATGCTTACGAAGTTCGTGCTTCATTATAGCCCAATATGTTTCAATTGTACGCAACTCTGGAGAGTTTGGGGGATTAAGATCCTTCGGCACGAAATCTACACCATTCGTCTTGTACCACTCCAGAACATCCTTGGAGTGACAATAAGCTAGATCCGGCCAAAAAATTGTAGGAACGTTGTGTGTTTTGAGAAACGGAAACAATCGTTTTTTCAGGCATTCATTCGTGTATACTTGACCATTTACAGTTGAAGTTGTCACGAAAGGCTTGCTCCGTTTACCACACGAACAAATCCCCTGCCAAATCATGAATTTCTTGGGGAGCTTTGACACTTGCTGTTTTCTGAGAGACTCTGAAACATCGAACTTGTCTTTCGCAGTCACATACTGGTTGCCGGGAATTTGTTTAAAGTCCGCTTTTACGTGTGTTTCATCGTCCATGATGCAGCAGTGTGGTTTCCTCAACATTTGTGTGTACAGCTTACGCGCACGTGTTTTAGCTGTCATATTCTGTTTTTCATTGCGGTTTGGAGCTTTCTGAACTTTGAATGAACGGAGCCCGGCTCGTTTCTTGGCTTTCTGCACGAAATTTTTGGTCAAGTGCAGCTTTTTCGCGACATCTCGAACGGAACAGTTGGGTTTGCATTTAAAGGCAGCAACCACTCGCTTATGATCCTTCACACAGTACGGAACACTTTTTCTACCACACACTTTCTTCCGATTGACAGTTTAACGTTCCACAAAACGTGACACTGTAGACTGGTGAATTTTCAACATCTTTCCGATGGCTCGGTGCGAAAGAAGTGGGTTGTCGAGGTGCGTGTGCAAAATGTTCTCGCGCACTTGCTGTTCCTTCGACTCCATTTTCGAAACTACGACACATTTCAAAATGAAGCTCACCCACACGCTAATACCAGAATACCGAAAATTCGGTAAAAAATACCGATAACCGCACAAAAGTGCACTTACTGAAATTATCGGTAAACATGGATTACTTAAAATTCGGTACTGTTGGGGACAAGCGAAAAACGTTAATAATTAACTATTTTCAATCGTTTATTTTTAACGAAAATTAATTTTTTTTTATGTCTTGGGGTTTTGGAATTCTATAATAAAAATGTTTGAAGCAAGGTTGTAAGATCTATTTTTCGGATTTTTTCCTCACTAAACGAATAAGAAAAATGTGAACAGGCTTTATTTAGGTATTTTATTTCCAAGTAGTTATTTGAGTAAGAGCTACTCAAAAACAAAAACAACAAATGAAAAGAGTAAGCGGTACACAGTTTTGTTTCATTTGAACGACAGAGTTCAACAAAAATCAATTGAGTCCATTTAAGGTTAACTTGTAATTACATTCTCAAAGTCTCCTGGTTCTTCTTCTGTCTCCTTAAACATAGCACAGAGAGCATTAACTTTGGTGCGCGTGCTGAAACGTGATGTCTGAAATGTTGAAATCTCAACAAACTCCACAAATTTGGCCAACCCCGGTGGCACCTTCGTTCCAAGCACGGTGAATGATTTCACCAAAACGTCAATTGCTCTGGTTGCTTGCTGACCACAAAATATGATTTTTCCATGTAAATACACATAATACTCCCCCTGTTTTGGTGCAGTTGCCAGACAAATGATGTAAGGGTATTCTCCTGGTGGTAGAGCATTGGACCACCCTTCGACAGGCTGAAATATATAGAATAAGTTAATAAGTGTATATGAATTAAGTGCAATTCATTTGATTCCTACGTTAATCCATTTCACGAGAGGGGAACCCTGATAAAAAATTTCCTTAAACGAACGATATCACAAATCCTCCAACCATTTCGTTAATAGTTTGGATGATACCCCAAATAGGTCGTTTAGAAAAATAACCATACGAAATTTATTAGGGAAGCAACGCACGCAACTGCAGTGCGATTTGGATCTCCATTTTCATTTGAAGTTCCTCTTGCTGTTAGATGTGACATGGCTCTGATAGCTCCACGAATGATTTCTGAAATATGAAAAATAAAATTTCAATTTGGTAGGAATATTCTTCAACTTTGAACCAAAACGGCTATGTCAAAGTATTTCTTTGGAATAAGGTAAATATTTCAATTCTGGAGGAATTTGCGAAGGCGGTTCTGCGTCTGTAAACAAACTTTCCAATCGTCAACTTTTCACGAATTACAGCTCAGTTCCTCTATCTAATTTTGCTGTTAGTGTCCTGAATTGAACTATAGCTAGCAACTATTGGCTAGCAATCGATTATGGGAATGTTTATTTACAAGCACAGAACCGCCTATACAAATTTCTCAGGAATTCTCTTGATCCGCTTATAGTAAATATTTCAACTCACCCTTCGAGTTGGGTACCACAAATCTCAGTCTCTACAGCTGCTTTCTTTCTATATTTTAAAACAAAATTCGAAACTATTTAGCCTGAAGGCGAGGAGGCGGCACAATTGAACTAAGTCCTAAACTTCGCAATGGCGATAATGTTGGTTCTCAGAAGCAGCACACAGTGATAAAATTTTAAACCAATTTTAGGTTAAAAAAATACGTAAACATTTGAAAATCCACTTAACTTAAAAAATAAGTAAAATTTATCGTAATCAGTCGTTAAATTTTACCGAAATTTTAGGTTTTACTACCAAAACCTAATTTTCGGTAAAATTAGAACCTAATTTTCGGTAATCTTATCTTAGCGTGCAGTGTAAACAATACACACTGAGGTCATTTCACCTAAAATTTCGTTGAAATCAACCCAAAAGGCGAAATGTTACAGCTTATTGAAAGTGATGCAATTTAACTGTGGACACCCTTTACCGTGTGGAGTGTTTTGAAAAAGTACAGAGAAACTTCGTCGACGGATCGCAAGCCTCAAAGCAAGCGTCGGGTGGGTACTGTCAACTGCGTCAATTGCGGAACAAAGTCATCAAGAACATAAAGGCAAACCCCAACATCTCAGACGCAGTACCGTGCAACGGATTCGTCTCCGGGAAGGCTTCAAGTCATACCGTGCCTGTAGACAAACAAATAGGGATCAAAAGCTGAACAATGTGGCGATAGATGTTGACAAAATTCAATGGCTGTCTCCTCATGGATGATGAAACCAATGTAAAGGCCGATTTCAAACAGCTACCGGGACTCAAATTTTACATGGCTACGGCTCGGGGAGATGTTCCTGTCAAGTTCAAGTTTGTGTTTGCAGATAAATTTGCACGTAAATACATGATTTGGCAAGGCAACTGTATCTGCAGTAGGAAGACCAAGGTTTTCATCACTGATATGACATTTAATACAGAGCTGTACAGAACGGAATGTCTCCAAAAGCGAATATTGCCATTCATCAGATCTCACAATGAACCTGTCATGTTTTGGTCAGATCTTGAAACCTGTCATTACAGTAAAACAGTGCTACAGTGGTATGGAACCAACGGGATTCAGTTTATACCGAAAGAACTCAACCCACCAAACTGTCCCCAGCTGAGACCGATAGAGAGATTTTGGGCTATTATGAAGAGGAAGCTGAAGGTGAATGGCAAAGTCGTCAGAATCATCAACGAATTGAAAACCAAGTGGAATATGATTGCCAAAACGATGGATGAGAATAATGTGCGCCGGTTAACGAAACGTTAAACGGGAAAAGTCCGCAAATTTCTTCAAAATCGAGATGATTAATTTTTTTTTGTATTTTCCCTCTAAAGTTCACATGAAGTCGGACATTTTTGTTAAAACAGGATACTATTTTGTTAATGTATAGCCGAAATATGCGCAATAGTCTATGTTCTAATTCTAACTGGGCCACACCTGACGCAAGTTCTTAATAATTGTTTTAATCCTTCGTGTATAACGTCCTAGTGTATGAATATCCGTTTTGTAGAGAGTAAAAAAACAGAGGCTTAGACTTTTTATATACCCCCCCCCCCCACACCCATCGTAGACAAGCGTAGACTTTTTTGAACCCCCTCCCCTCCCCTTGAATTGTCTACATGGTTTATGAACAGCCCCAGGTTATCTTAGACCATACCTACTTGCAATAAAACTTCTCACCCTACCGTAGAATACCAGGGGAAGGCAATTAAACAGTCCTGACACTGCTTTAAAATGTCAATTTAGTTTATATGTTTTCTACTTGTGGCCTTGAAAAGAGTACATTTATCCTGAAAAACATGAATATTTTAATATGAGAATTAGTTTTTATGAAACAAGAAAATAAGTTTATTCTAATACTACTGGAAATACTCGTAATAATGTGTTTTGCGTCTTGTTGAGAACTAAAAAAATATAAACGTGGACTTGTGGACTTTGTGGTCGGATGGCTAATGGCCTGAAAATCATCAATAGCAAATATCATACCGAATGGTTATGAGGATGAGATCAAGTACAGCAGTACAAGTTTGCAATTTTGCAACTCAATACTCTGAACCACTTTTACGAGTTCAGTTTTATGACTAATTTTCAAGTCCAAGTCTCCGTACTATTTTCGCTCGAAACTTTTAAGCTTCTTAAGAATGACCTTCCCTCCAGCACTCGGACCAGGACGGTCGATAAATGATTGCGCGATCCAACTAAGCGAGAGCGGAGAATACCGGCGGCGTTCTCGCATTCGTATGTGGCTGTGCCGTGTTTCTCTAGGCTATGTAAATCGGGATGAGCGTATTCCCAGTTTTCCTCGTGCCTTCGCTTACATGCTGCTTTTTCCGCGGTGATAGAAACACGTGACAGCATAACCCACCAGCCGTCGTCGTGGCCGCTTAGCTCAAGGTGCTGCTGTAGATTCTCAAATATGTTGGTGATCTCGCTCAGCGCTGATAGTTCGACTAATAGTGGATATAATATTGTCTTTCAGTTCGCACGCAGCTTGCTCTCGGACTGGCAGACTCACGTGCAGATCTATCGGTCATACAACCGATTAGCATAATTGAAGTCCAAGCAACAAAATAGCCAAATTGTTGTACACTTCAGTCTAGTAGTCTAGACCGGGAGCATTAAGTAATCTACTGTGGCTAGACTGTCATCAGTCTAGCAATAACAGGAAACAGCAAATATTTCATCGTTAGACCGGGCAATTGGAGCAATTCTTGGGTGCAAAAATAAAATGTCCTCCCCCAGAGATCAGAAGGTATTTCGTTTGCTTATCTCTCAAGCCATGCTGCGATAGTCGAGTCATTCGCCGAAGTCAGCTAGACATTTCTCACACCATTTGCCTAGCCTTAGTGTTGTGGCTCAAAACTTCCATTAAAAAACGCCGCTGCCATTGTGTCTAAGCAGGAAACGCTAGTTAACGCACAAATTTGGTTCAATTTTTAGCACGCACTTTTCGTGTTTTGCGTTTGTCAAACATGCGTCGGCGAAAAATTTGATTCTTCCAATTGAGTCAACTCGTGATGGTCGTCGAATTCACGTTTCTGTATTGAATTTCATCAAGCAAAGTTGCTCTATTGAATCAAATGGTAATCAATTTAACCTTTCCAAATGAATTTGTTTTCGTCATTCACCAATTCCTGACTGGTTCGAGTGTGTCTTCTGAAGACTTTGTTATCGGCATTCCTCTAGTATTCGTTTGTCTAGCCGCTCAATTATGCTGCCCAACTCGGCGAAAACCCAGTCAAAATAAAACTCTGACTCAGCATGAGTAGAAAACTAGCTATCCTCGCTATTCCACGTCGTATTATCATTTTTCGTCTAGCGCATATCAAACGACTCTTCCTAGACAAACGCCTACCGATTTGCGACCGACGACCGTTGCGCTAATGGCCCTGCGCGGTCAATCTAATCATCTCCAGCTTGCCACCGCCGCCGTCGGACGATGACGATGATGCGCTTGAGCAGCACTTTCATAACAACACAAATTTGCCTAGACTCACGCGGAGACATTCGACTTCCGTTCAAGGTCCCCGGCGTGAGTGTCTAGTTTTGCCGCGACTGCAGCCATTTCACATTCTAGGGCTTCTTGTTTTACTTTTCTTTTCTTTTTTTCGGTTTTTGGATATGCAGCTAAATTACTGTCGTCGCCTGTTCGGTTCATTGGATCAAGTGTGAAAAAGTGGTCTGGCATATTTTCCTATTAAGCCACTAGATCGGTTGGAGAGGGATCCTAGGGTTCAAGAGGAAGAGTGACTTTAATTTTTCCTTAGGACAAAACTCATTAAGGTTGAAGAAGTCGTAATTAATTTGGGCAATGATGATGATTGTCTGCTTCTTTTTCTTCTTCTTCCTGTCAAAATTCCTTTTTAGCCATTTCCGGCAATATATCATGACTTACATTTTTCTGAGCACGTTCACTGAGTAGAATTGTTTTTTTCCCACTTTTTAAAACACATTTTAGCAAATAATACATTATGAATTCACTTTAATCTGGTAGTTTGTAAAAACCTGGTTCGCTAACACAATACACCAACACAAACTCGCCATTTGCTTCTTAAACTAACACTATTACAAGGACCCATCACCTAATTTTTCCATAAATCATTCTGGTTGATTTCCACATTTTCACAGCTTTTAAAGTGATTCACAGCTCTCGTGCTGGATTTTTCTTCCTAAGAAAATTCACTTTTTGTTCCTTCAAGCACTTTTAAATGAGAAAACTGCTTCCGAAATTTCCAAACGAGAAACAAGCCAGGCCACTGTATTGTCAATGTAGCAGAACAGCGCAACTCGTAAAATCACTCGCGCCCCAAGTAAAAATTCACAATCCATTTGAGCGCATTGCAACTTCGAGATTCTCAACAATATAAGCCACACTTTCGACAGCACACACACTACGCTTCAAGCGAGCCAAAGAATCATCGATCATCGACAGTTGCCAGATTTATATCTTGATATTTTTAACTGATGGGTTTTGGCATGTCCAAAAACTGAGATACATCTGTAAAAAACATGTTGTTTCAGATGTTTTTCGATGTCTTATGATATATTTATTAAGTTGGAAGCAAAATATTCGCTAATTTGCTGTATAACATAATCTACCATGAGCAACAATTTTGAAAGAAATAATATTCTTCCCTGAGTTGGCAACTATGCTCGTCAGCTGATATTTTCGCTCCGCCCAGTTTCCTCCTATCAATTTGTAAACAATCTTTGCACAGACCGAGCGTAACTTTATCAATAATTGAAATTAATGCCGGTGAGTAGTAATGCCGCAGAAAAGGAAAGCACAACGGGCGGCGTTAATTCGCGAAGCAACGAAGCGGTTTGCGCAGGAACAATTGAGCGGTAGTGATCAGGAAGAATATTTATCGCTGGATCGATATTCGACACTCATCGACGGATCAAAGTGTTCTGTTTGTCGAAGATCCAGTGTGTAGTGATTGTTATTAAGAACGTGAAGATGAAAATATTAAATGGAATTGTTCACCATTACCAACTGGGGAATTATTTAGCGAACAACTTTTCAAATGTTTTTCTACCGTTGAATCTGATGAGTGGAAAAATTGTTGTTATTTGAATGCAAATTTCATCTCATCAGACTTTTCCGGCGAAACGGAATACGATAATCGACTACCGGTGATGGAATCCACCGTCGAAACGAGCCAGTATGTTAAGGATCAGTGGATTTCAGATCTCACAAATATTCCTCTGTTAGCTTTAAGCCAGTGTTATTTTAGAGATACGCAACTAGAGAATGAATTCATTCATGAATGAGTTTTAATAGTGTGATTATCACATGCTATAAATGGGTTAACATGCTTTTAATGCATTAATGGATAAACAACCGCATAATCACAAACCATTCCTAGACTATTTATTTCCCTTATTGTTGACGACCGTTTCCGTTATTGTTACGACACTTTCCCTTATAGTTGACAACTATAAACTAACAATCTCCTATATAGTTTTAACAATATGTCAGATAATAAAAGGCCAAATACCAATATGCAGAATAGACGGTTAGGTTACCATAAAAAATGGCAATTTGCATGCACAAAATTTTTGCTGTACTCTATGCCAAAAAGTTGATATATAATCCAGACCGAGTGCAGACAATAAAAAACCTTTCTATGACAATATGATGTACATTAACAATATGTGTCAATGTAGAGGTTGTATGGCGGAAACGAGATTAAACTATTTGATAACAATAACATAAAATGTAAAAATATATCGTACATTCGAAATATAGTTTTGACTATATAGCAAATTGTTTTTCGTTATGCGGGCAGTTTTTAAAGCTTATCTGTCTGTTTATTTGGATCATTTTTGTCTTTTACAAAGACTACGTATTACAGCTTATAACTTAGTGAATGTTCAATAGATTTTCAAAATGTTTAAATCAATCGGTAGGAAATTTTCTCAGGTATCAAGTCAATCAAAAATTATCGTTTAACAATAGTAAACTATTGAAAATGTATATTTATGTATAGAAATATATATATAAATTCATAAAAACATTATATATATAAATACATATATATATATATATATATATATATATATAAAATATATGTATTATATATATATATATATATATATATATATATATATATATATATATATATATATATATATATATATATATATATATATATATATATATATATATATATATATATATATATATATATATATATAATATATATATATATATATATATATATATATATATATATATATATATATATATATATATATATATATATATATATATATATATATATATATATATATATATATATATATATATATATATATATATATATATATATATATATATATATATATATATATATATATATATATATATATATATATATATATATATAGCGAAATTTTGCTTCCAAAAAACGCCATGTTCAACCTTCTGTAACATTGTCAATTATAAATATTTTTGGCTGAAAATTTGAAAATTTTCGATGCTTTTCTCAGACCTTTTCCTTCTTCCTTAATTTCTCAAGCTTATTGCTTTCACAATTCGCTTATTGCCTACACACAACTTTATGTTGATGCACGTTCACAGTTGTTAATTAAGAACATTCGATACCAACACAATTCATGAATTTGTATATTGTTTGATAAGCACAGTAATACTCTATGCCCAAGGAAATCGAGAAAATTTCCAACCCGAAATAGTGAAGAATACAGCTGGCATAACAAATATATGCCACGGTATGCTGGGTGTGGTCCTGGAGCTTTACTGAGCCAGTTTGTTGCTGATCGCGAACAAATAAAATTAGTACAAGAAAAAAACCCTCTTCGGCCGGACTTCTGCAAAAGGCAGCCAAATCGACGTTTGAGTAAAGAGACTACGGAGAAATAGCATTCTAGCTTTCCGAAGAATCTAGGAGAAAAATTAACACGATGATAACAACGGCAGAGATTAAAGAGTTTGCCAAAGGGAGCATACTCTCATACTCAAGCTTCACAGCTGATGTGATTGATTCTACAGACAAGACGTTTGAAAAAAAAATGTAATTTGATTTTACTTACATCCAAAAGAACAATCATATTGTCGGAACAGCACGTAAAGAATGTAACTGGATACGATTTTAATTTAACGAATATTTTCATTGACCAATATCATAATTTCTTTGTTGTATACCCGATGGTTTGTACAATAGACTAATGTAATCCATGTTAAATTTTACTATTGAATTCAGCAGATGTGACATGAAAACTCATTTATCGAAAAGCGATGCGCAAGCAATTTAACCTCGTGAGTTATTAAAATAAACAGATATTGCAGGAAATTTCAATACTTCCCACGAAAACACATGTCTCAAACACGGATACACGTGTAGTGGTAAGCTTAAGAAAAGATTTTGATTTTCATTTTCTCACACATATGTTCAAATAGATTTACCAATACAAGGACAATGCAATCATTGATTTCGAAAAATAATTACGAAGTCTTCAACCTTAAATTTACTGTTGTTTACTTTCGTGTAATTAACGATTTTCTCAGCTTTTTAGACATCATGATTTCACTGGTTAAGCTGAACAGATTATGTCAATGATCTTCGAATGGTCTAAATTTGGTTAAATTGAACCGATAAATCGAATAATGCAGCCTAGATGTACAGAAAATATTTACACATTATAAACTAACAGTTCACATAGATAAAATAACAATTATTTAACATGCAATCGGTGGACCCAATGTTAGGTACATATTTTTTTCTTTGTTCCCAACTATGGCCTGTTGTCTGCACAGATAAAAAGAAACATTGAATTTTCTGTGTTTTCTAATGCACATAAAAGGAATGCTAGATTTGACAGAAAATAATGGGATATTTCATGTAAATTTTAGCCAGATAACGCATGAATCTTGCCTGTTGTATAAAAAATTGCAAACATTGTTGTTAGGCGCATGAAAGATTGTAAACAATTTCGTTGTTTACGCCTCGTTTGGCTTGGAATTAAACGAGGGGAAATTTCACGCGCCTTTTAAAATTCATTTTTTTTTTCTGTGCGGATAATTTAGTAAAAATGTTGTTATTGGTAAAATTTTCTATGGAAATATATGAGTTTCGACTGAATGTTCTCCAAATGGCTCATCTAACCACAAACCAAAGGAACAAAACCTGTGCAGAGTGAACTATTGTGTTTTCATTATCAAAGGGCCAATAAATCATACGTAGAAAAAAATAATGAATTTTAACAGGCGGGTAAAATTTCCCCTCGTTTAATTCCAAGCCAAAGGAGCTGTGAACAACGAAATTGTTTGCAATCTTTTATGCGCCATACAACAATGTCTGCCATCTTTCATACAACAGACTAGATTTAGGTGTTATTTGGCTTTACTTTGCATGATATATCACACTGATTTCTGCCAATTCTAGCATATCATTTATGTGCATTAAACAACGCAGAAAATTAAATGTTTCTTTCTATCTGTGTAGAAACGAATTTATATTTGAAATCTTTAATATCTAGTAGTAAAGTTAAACTTAACCTTAGACATTATATACAACATGCTTTTAAAATTCAACATTTACAATTAAATAACTTATCTATTATTATCTAGTAGGTTTAATCATTGTTGCTATCTACGAACTACATTGTACTATGCTACCCTAAAGGGTGATACGGTCAAAATTTGGTCAAGGGAAAACGCGTGTAAATCGGTGAAATCGTTTATTTAAAAAATCAAATTAAATTTCTTTTTCAAGTTCAATTAGTATAAAATTCAGGAAAAATATTCAGTTAGGCTTCCGCTTTTCCAAATCCGAATTGCCGGGCCTTACGCTTGACCCCTGCCATCAGATTTTGTACAGCCACCTTGTCCACCTTCTTCGCCGCAGAAAGCCAGTTTGCCTTGAACTGCTGCTCGTCCTTAGCAGTTTTTATGGTCTTCTTTAGGTTCCGCTTGACAATAGCCCAGTATTTCTCAATTGGGCGGAGCTCTGGCGTGTTGGGAGGGTTCTTGTCCTTGGGAACCACCTGCACGTTGTTGGCGGCGTACCACTCCATGGCCTTTTTACCGTAATGGCAAGATGCCAAATCCGGCCAAAACAGTACGGAACAACCGTGTTTCTTCAGGAAAGGCAGCAGACGTTTATTCAAACACTCTTTCACGTAAATTTCTTGGTTGACAGTCCCGGAAGCTATGAAAATGCTGCTTTTCAAGCCACAGGTACAGATGGCTTGCAAAACCAGATATTTCTTTGCGAACTTTGACAGTTTCGTGTGCTTGAAAATATCTGCTACCTTTCCCCTTCCTTTTGCCGTATAAAACTCCTGTCCCGGAAGCTGCTTGTAGTCGGCTTTGACGTAGGTTTCGTCGTCCATTACCACGCAGTCAAACTTCGTCAGCATCGTCGTGTACAGCCTCCGGGATCGCGCTTTGGCCGTCGTATTTTGTTTATCATCGCGATTTGGAGTCACTACCTTCTTGTAAGTCGATAGTCCGGCTCGTTTTTTGGCTCGATGCACGGTTGTAGACGATACACTCAGCTTGTTTGCGGCATCTGTGGTTACCTCACACCCCCCCCTCTCCCCCTCTTCCCTCTCCCCCTTTTCCTTCTCTCCTCCCCCCCCCCCCCCCGCCCCCCACCCACCCCCCACACCCCCCCACAAAATAATTATAATATTTTTGTTTCTTTTTTTATTTTTGTTTTTTTCCCCTCCGTGCGTGTGCGGCGCTCTGCTTCGCCCCCCCCCCAAAAAAAATTTTGTTTCCCCTCCTTCCTTGCCCGCACCCCCACAAACCACAAGAGAAAAACAAAAAAAAAAAAAAAAAAAAAAAAACACACACACCCCCCCCCAAAAAGAGGGGGTTTTAGTTTTTTAAAAAAAAAAAAAAAAAAAAAACACCAAGTTGATATTGACCAAATTTTGACCGTATCGCCCTTTATAATATCGAATCTAATCTAATTTTGTATAGACTAGTGATCTTCATAGCAAGAGATATGCGGAAATTCGATAAAACGATTTGGCAACGGTGTTTATTTTATTCACAGAGGCTGATAACACTTGCCGCAGTGCAAAATTTGCACGATTGGCTCAGATTTGACAGCTCTCGCTGCACGATTGGCTCAAAAATGGCTGCTTCCGCATATCTCTTACTATGAGGATCACTAGTATAGACCACAAACAACCGGTAAGAGAGGAGAGATAAGAGAAGAATGATAGGGTTTGTATCCCTTAACTCAGCCTAATATGCAACGATCGATGATATTTTTTTTTATAGCTCATAAAGTTTTTCAGTTGTAAGCGATATTTAGCTACCAGATAAAAAGAAACATTAAATTTTCTGCGTTATCTAATGAACATAAAGGGAATGCTAGATTTGGCAGAAAATAATGGGATATTTCATGTAAATTTAAGTCAGATAACGCCTGAATCTAGCCTGTTGTACGAAAGATTGCAAACATTGTTGTATGGATAATGAAAGATTGCAAACAACCTCGTTGTTTACGCCTCCTTTGGCTTGGAATTAAACGACGGGAATTTCACCCGCTAGTTATAATTCATTATTTATTTTTTCTGTGTATGACGAAATTTAGTATAAGCCTTAACATTCTACACTGAAAATAAAGCAATAATTTTTAAAATTAAAATTGGCACTTAAATCGATCAATTTTTGCTTCGAATTGGAATCATGTGAGCCAGTATGATTTCCATTTGCCGCACATAATTTTTAACACCCGTCACTGAATACACAGGTTCGTTTCCAATGAGACTGATATGGTCCGCATATAATTTTCAATGGGGCGAGAAATTTCATTCAAGTGTGTTTTCACTTTGCCCTATTCTATCCATCTTCGCACTTAAAACGAAATAAAAAACCGTGTCCGAAAAACAATCAGCTGCTTTGTCGTTCTAGAAGAAAAAAAAAACTGCAAAATGGAGAAGCAAAGTGAAGTTTACCGTGTAGTGGTTGAGGTACTTGGTTTGCCAGTGGAAGTCACTGAATTTTTTGAAGGTAATAAATCACTATAGATGTTCTTCTTTGCCATGTTTTTTTTTGTCTTCTTTATTTTACGTCGGCCTATTTCCTCACATGGTGACAATCACCGACGCCAGGAAGACGACTCCACCACCTGGACCCTACCTAACGACTCATGAATATGAGCCGGGACCAACGGCTTTACTTCCCTTCCGAAGGAAGACGTGACCAGATTTTTCGCCTCAGAAAAATCACCGACGTCGACTGGGATTGAACTCAGACCCACCGGGGTGCCAAGTAGCAGTCACGCTTACCACTACACCACTGACGCCGGCTTCTTTGCCATGTTAACAGTGTTTATTTTGAATATTTCAGATCTGCCGAGCATTTTTTCCATTCCCGCAGAAGAGCTGCTGAACGCGATAGCTTCAAAAAGTGATGAAGTTTTTATGACGGTACAAATAAAACCTCTTTTATTCACACATTTCATTTTATTACATGAAAAGTACAAAAAATCCAATGCTAAACTTTTTATGAAAAAATAAAATCCATGCACCTTTTCACATAAAACGTATTAAAAAACTCATTTGATTTTTGCTAGGACAAGTTAATGCAATCCATGTACACTATAATTAATATCGGAGAAGAATCGGAAGCTGGAGGAAGGAAACACGTCGACCCTGTGCTCGCGAAAACGTCCGTACTGTGCGGGTGAAATCGCATTCGAAAACGCCTGAAAAGTGTTCTCCAGGCTAGCAGAAATCGCGTACGTTGTGGAAGTGATATTTTCCGTCGGTGAAAAGTTTGGAATAGTGGTGAAAACATATTTTTTTTTGCTTGGTTCTCAGCCTCCATTGGCAGTGAAGAGGAGCTTTCTTGCTGAAATTTTTTTCGCTCCTCCCCCTCCCCCGCCGCGCTCTCTCTCTCTGTCTGTCGCTCGCGTTCGCACTTTTTTTTTGGAGAAGCGCAGTGGTGTTGGTGTGAGTTTGGTGGATTGGATTTTTTTTTTTTTATTCACCCACCCCATGCGATTCATCAAAACGTAAAGATAGCGAGGTACGTTTTTGTGTGTGTTGGCAGTAGTTTGCATCGCATCAGCGGCAACAACAACAACAACGGTATCATCTGGCACGACGTCTGCGGCAGTAGCACCTCGTCGCGCGTCGCGTTGTTCTGCGTCGCGGATTACTAGTGTGTGTGTGCAATTGGTTCCGGTGAGCTGAAGTTAGAAGAGTGTTGCGTGTCCGGGATTCAAAAAACTGCATACAATCAATTGCGCTGCTGTGTGTTGGTGATTTTTCCTCAAGCGAGCTCAGGTCCTAAGTGTCGTCGTTCGCGGGTATTGTGGGGGAAGATAGTGTGTATTGTTTAGCAACCGTGTAAAGTTAGAGGTCGTAAGTGAGTTTATTTTTCTTATTGAGTCTGTTTCCTGCAACCAAGTGCCAATATCTAGAACTAGATTTTAGAGCAAAATACCACAACTGTGCCAAAGTGAATTTTGATTCGGTGTGCAGGCTTAGTTTGTAAATTAATCGGTGCAAGAAGAGTGTATTAGAAATAGATATCATGTTACCAACGGAAGGTTTCCGACACGTCGGCGACGGTCGAGTTGATGTGGACGAGTGACGACGGCAGCAGCTGCGGGTCCAGCAGGACTTGGCCATCTAGGACATCGAGGAGAGCTTTTTAAAACAACAAAAAATTATTATCTCCCACCATTTTTAGAAAAAAAACCATAATACCCTGTTTTATTTTTTCTATTTTGTTTTGTTTTGTTTTTCGTTACGCTTGTCTATTTTCAGTCCCATTGGAGCGGTCTATTGCTTTTGGCGGATAGTGTAGGTATGTACTTTCAGCGTATCGTTAACCAAAACGAACCCTGCTGCTAACCTTTCCCAAACTATCCAACATCCCAGTGATTTCTCGTGGAACTGCAGAGGATTTCTCGGCTTCCTTCAAAGCTAGTATCACGTCAACACGTTCCTTCCCATTCCCTACTTGACCAGCATTCGCGGCCGGCGCCGGTATTGCTTTATAATTGGTCCCCCAGTTTTTACACATTGAAGATGTATGTTTGTCCCAAACATCATCTGTTGGTTCTTTGTGCAAAAACTGCTGATCTGGCAATAACGGAATTGCATCCGTGGGCGGTCAATCATGCTCATGCTCATGCTCATGCTCATGTACACTATAATTAATATCTATATAGCTCTTGCACTATATATTTATTGCACATATGGTTAATTGACCACATTTAATAAAAAATAAGTGCCGCACCAATACAGATCAATAACTTTGCACTTTGCCCAAATCTATAGGTGATTGCACTTAAATATAAGGTGCATTGTTTTTTGAGTGTATGCAATCCTTATGCGTGTTGGGACAACTAAGCGTACAACGGCTTGGTATCACGTCAATCAGCCTACCAAAAACTTCCTCTCTGGCTTGCTCCACGTTTAACTGACCGTAGATCCCATCAACAAGTAGGTTCTACACCGGTCTTATCAGTACCTAGCAACTCACTATCAAGTTTATCTTCGATGGGTGGCAATTGGCATGTTGATAGTTGAGATGCTGCGAAAGCATCTCCTCGGTGAGGGAAACTGATGAGGCGTTATGGTTGGACTTTCAGTATGGGAGGAGGCTATGCTGTTCTTGTGAGTTTGTGGACAGATTGATCAGCCAAACGTGCAGAGGTTTGGATGTGATTTAATTTGTCTATATTTTTCCTTCGTGTGTTAACGGCTCATTAGAAAATATACTCTATAAGATTGAATAATAACTGATTGGTACCGATTCGTTGATGGTGTTGTTGATGTTGTGGGTGTATTTGGAAAACCTTATGAGGGTTATAGAACCCTTGCGCTAAACTAGCTGGCTTGACGTGCCGCAAGGGCTCAGTAGGGATCAAGACCCGAAGCTAAGAGTCAGTTCCATTGCGGTTATATCACATTTATTAGCAGAGCAGCAAATTTTAGGATCATTATTCTATATATGCTATATAATTTCAGATCATCAATGGATATCTCAAGTTTTGTAAAATAATTGGAAATCATTTTTTTTTCTCGTAGCTATGGTACAGTATCTAAGCTTTCAGGTTCATGGTGGATCGCGGGCCCGTATGCAATTGCAGCAGGACCACAATCTGCAGACATGTAAATACAAATTAAATTATTATCATTTTATATTATAAAATCCATTCACTTCATTTTGTATATAAGTCATGTATAAGTCACTTTCAGCTTCGCATTTATGAATCCTTGTCAAGTAAAGCTCATCTAGCCTTCGTTTTGTTTTTGAAAAGATAGGAAGATTTTTAATGTTTTATTTTTACAAAGGATCATATTTGAAAAATTTAACTTAAAAATAGCTCTTTCTTTCTTCATCAACAATATATATTAATTCAAAACCTAACAGTTTACAATCATTCATTTCCTATTTCACAGACATGAAGAATCATTTATGGGTCCAGAAGAACAAAAGCTATCGAAAAATTCAATTTTTTAATTTTTTTATTTTAGTTTTATTAAGATTCAGTTTTTGCATGCATACTCATATGAAATTTATTTCGCTTTATTATTAACTGTTTTCAGGTTTAACAATTTTATTATGATATTAATACACATCTAATTTTTATTTTCAGTAACATACCAGAAGATGTCAGAAAAATCTTGTACCTAAACGGCGATACGGTCAAAATTTGGTCAATATCAACTTGACGTATTTCTTTCAATTTTGCATTTAAAAAACCTGAACACCCCTCATTTTAAAGGTGTGTGTGTGTAGAATGTTGCTCCTATTTTGATTTTGGAATTCACTCTTCAGTTGTCAAAATGCCGTCCAAGCAAGAAGAGCAGCGTATCAAAATTTTGCTCGCGCATCGCGAAAATCCGAGCTACTCGCACGCAAAGTTGGCAAAATCGCTAAAAGTTGCCAAATCAACCGTTACAAATGTAATTAAAGTGTTTGGGGAACGTTTGTCGACAGCCAGGAAGTCTGGATCGGGGGGAAATCGAAAACCGGAAGCCGCTGAGACGACAAAGAGAGTTGCCGGTAGTTTCAAGCGAAACCCTAACCTATCTCTCCGAGATGCCGCAAATAAGCTGGGTGTATCGTCTACAACCGTGCATCGAGCCAAAAAACGAGCCGGACTATCGACTTACAAGAAGGTAGTGACTCCAAATCGCGATGATAAACAAAATACGACGGCCAAAGCGCGATCCCGGAGGCTGTACACGACGATGCTGACGAAGTTTGACTGCGTGGTAATGGATGACGAAACCTACGTCAAAGCCGACTACAAGCAGCTTCCGGGACAGGAGTTTTATACGGCAAAAGGAAGGGGAAAGGTAGCAGATATTTTCAAGCACACGAAACTGTCAAAGTTCGCAAAGAAATATCTGGTTTGGCAAGCCATATGTACCTGTGGCTTGAAAAGCAGCATTTTCATAGCTTCCGGGACTGTCAACTAAGAAATTTACGTGAAAGAGTGTTTGAATAAACGTCTGCTGCCTTTCCTGAAGAAACACGGTTGTTCCGTACTGTTTTGGCCGGATTTGGCATCTTGCCATTACGGTAAAAAGGCCATGGAGTGGTACGCCGCCAACAACGTGCAGGTGGTTCCCAAGGACAAGAACCCTCCCAACACGCCAGAGCTCCGCCCAATTGAGAAATACTGGGCTATTGTCAAGCGGAACCTAAAGAAGACCAAAAAAACTGCTAAGGACGAGCAGCAGTTCAAGGCAAACTGGCTTTCTGCGGCGAAGAAGGTGGACAAGATGGCTGTACAAAATCTGATGGCAGGGGTCAAGCGTAAGGCCCGGCAATTCGGATTTGGAAAAGCGGAAGCCTAACTGAATATTTTTCCTGAATTTTATACTAATTGAACTTGAAAAAGAAATTTAATTTGATTTTTTAAATAAACGATTTCACCGATATACACGCGTTTTCCCTTGACCAAATTTTGACCGTATCACCCTTTATGTTTTTTATGTTATCTGACTATTATAGTGAAAACAAATTCTAATCTTTCTAAATCTTATCCAATAGAAACTGCAACAGTAGAAGTCTTGCGATGAGTGGATGGTTAACTTAGTTACGGATATATGTATTCTAGAAAAGTGTGTCTCGATCAAAATAAGGTCGACTTAAACTTGATGCATTTACTTTCATCGTGCATTAAAAAATTTGGTAGACCCCTCATTTTGAAGATGTATGCGTGTAGCATCATGCCTCTATTTTTATTTTAAGATTTGCACTTCAGTTGTCAAAATGTCGTCGAAGGAAGAGAAGCAACGCATCAAAATTTTGCACGTGCATGGCGAAAATCCAAACTACTCTAACGCCAAGTTGGCGAAATTGTTGAATGTGGCTAGATGAACTGTTACCAACGCATTAAAAGTGTTCAGTGAACGTTTGTCGACAGCCAGGAAAGCTGGATCGGGGGGAAATTAAAAGCCGGAGGCCACAGCGACGACAAAAAGAGTTGCCCGCTGTTTCGAGTGGAACCCCAACCTCTCCGTCCGAGATGTCACAAAGAAGCTGGGAGTGGCGCCTTCAACCGTGGATAGAGCTAAAAAACGAGCTGGACTGTCGACTTACAAGAAAGTGGTGACTCCAAATCGCGACGATAAACAAAACACGTCGGCCAAAGCACGATCGCGAAAGTTGTACACGTTGTACGATGCTGACGAAGTTTGATTGCGTGGTACAGGACAATGAAACTTACGTCAAGGCAGACTTTAAACAGCTTCCTGGACAAGATTTTTTTACGGCAACCGGACGGGGAAAGGTGGCAGATATTTTCAAACACATTAAACTGTCAAAGTTCGCGAAGAAATATCTGGTGCGGCAGGCCATCTGTACCTGTGGCTTGAAGAGCAACGTTTACATTGCGACCGGAACCGTCAACCAGGAAATGTTTCTGAGCGAGTGCCTACAAAAACGTCTACTGCCTTTCCTAAAGCGACACAATTGTTCCGTTCTATTTTGGCGGAATTTGTCATCATCATGGAGTGGTAAGCTGCCAACAACGTTCAAATGGTGCCCTAGGACAAGAACCCTCCCAAGACGCCAGAGCTCCGCCCAATCGAAAAATATTGGGCCATCGTCAAGCGAAACCTTAAGAAGACTCAAAAAGCTGTTGTGAGCGAGAAACAGTTCAAGGCAAACTTTCATTTTGCGGCGAATAAAGTGGACAAGGAGACTGTACAAAATCTTATGGCAGGTGTTAAACGAAAGACCCGGCCATTCGCATTCGGTAAAAAGGAAGCTTAGCTGAATATTTTTCCTGTGTTCTGTATTACACTTATTATTATGATTTTTATGCTGACGTAAGAACAACATGACACTAACAAAACGCGACGCGAGACAAGACACAACACTTATCGTTCTAACAATTTAAAAAAAATTACCTTTTGGTCGACCGGTTTCGGGCGCGATGCTGCCCATCTACGGGACTATGTCCGACTGATTACACAAATCTTCGTACGCTGTTGCGTAGTCGTCAGAAGAGAAGAGATTATTACTGAATTCTCAGCTTTGTCATATTAAACAGACATGATGTGATGGGAGGAGAAAGAAAACCATCACACCTAAGCGCATGGGAATCGATGTTAATCTCCAACTCATCCGAACCGCTCATGAATGAAGACGATCCTCGCAAGACATGTCTCGCCTCATGTCCAATCATTATTCTTTGAACGCTCATTCATACCGGGTTGGGCTGAGCGACAGCAATCTCTGCGAGTGTGGACAAGGCTATCAGGACGCAGATCACGTTATTTGGTCTTGTGCTGAACATCGTGGAGTCAGATCTGAGCTTTATGTTTCCCTTTGGGCTCGAGGTAGACAACCCAATGTGCCAATTCGAGATATTTTGGCTGTACGTGATTTGGAGTACATGAAGCTCATTTATGTGTTTTTGACTAACATTAGCCTTAGATTGTAGTTAGTTTAACCTGTATGTTTACTATAAGTTTTTTTTTATCTGTGTATGTGTGTTTTTTTTCTTTTTCAAAAAATGTTCTAGTCAAAAGTAAACCATAAATTGTATAGTTATAAGTTTTTAGATAATTAAGATTTTAAATTTAATGTGTTATGTAAACCATACTTTAAATTCCACCCTCTCTCCCATCCGTAATTTGCAATTCCTATTAACCTCGAGACGGCCGCGAGTAATCGGCTCTATCCTCCTAACTTTAGTTTTAAGATAAATGATGTATATAAATATGAAAATTTGGCTCTGTAAAGTTGATTCGATTGAGCCTGTACAAATAAACGATTATTTAAAAAAAAATTATTTGACATTATATGTATGAATACACTATACATATGGATGAATACACTATATTTTTTATAATTATTATATTAATTCACTATATTTTAAATATTACTATATGAAATTGAATATATATATTGGGAAGGGAGGGGGCATCAGGGTATCACACAAGCTGAAATTGGACAATGGAGTGGTCTTCCAACCGGCGTCTAGGAGGGGTCACAAACAGTATCATTTTCTTTATCCTACCGATTCGGTTGTGATGCTGTGAATTCTACTCCAACAGTTTCAGCAAGAGTGACGTGCCCTTCTTAACAAGTCATCCCGTAGTAAGCTTAATAAGTATTGCGATATTCGATTGGGTTATTCGATTTGTTGGATCGCATCGTTGGAAGGACAATCTTATGTAATTTGATCTATTGTAGTATATCCCGTATCCTTTGTTTAGTGCATGTCGAGTTACTTCATCACTATCGAGAAATGATGAAGTATTCGGTGTTGTTACAGTTGTCATTGTTTGTTTTGTTGGCAATGAATCGAGTTTTATGGAAAGTTTCCGCTATTTAAACCCTTTGTGAGCGACAGTACTCTTCAAAGGCGCGCCCCTTTATCCGTCAAAACCGGATTCATTGCAAACAAAACAAACAATGACTCCGATACTGACCATGCATCAGAACCCTAGTCATAACCAATTCAAACTATAGAACATCAAATAGAAAAATGAGAATTCACATAAATGAATACTAACCATGTTTCTCTTATTTCAAGCTCATCCTCGGTGGCTCAATCCGAGTATTGTCACTTTTCACAAGACATAAAATGTAATAAGGCTAATATATGTTCCTTTGATTACAAAAACAAATATGTTCCCTAGTTTGAATTAATTCAGACTAGGGTTCGGTGGTAGATCTGATACCCCGTAACGCACCACGAAAAGGTGATCTACCAGCGTTACGGGTCTTTTTGGCCCTTCATACAGCGTTACTGTGAATGCAACCCGGTAACTCAATTTGATCTTGCTATTAAGTGGAGCTGCATACATGACAAGGTCTTAGAAGGGATGGTGACTACCTTACATACATACATATAAAACCTTTTGAGTGTCATAGAAACTCTAGCGAAGTTGGTGGTACTGTGTACATTGGTTAAAAGGTTCTGAACATTCTGCAATCGGTTTGATTCCGTTAACCATGAGTTAGGAGGCCAAAAGGTCTATTTTTATGTCAGGTAAGCCTCGAGTATATCTCTATATTCCCCTCCTCCTACCCAGCCCCTCCCCTTTCCATCCATCCTTTCTTTTTTTCCTTGGAAAATTTCTTGACAACGCATGGCCTAGTGAAAGGTTGTACTCGCCACAGAAATTCTAAATTGGTCCTAGACAAACTCTAGTTCAGCAAACATTTCCGAACAGGTATCTTGTTGGCGGACTTTGATGAAAATTGCCATTTTATGTTCGTGTGAATTACGGTACCTTTCCGGATGGCAAAAGTAAGCCGTCAAAATAAAAATGATACCAATGAACTCTGAGATTCGTCTCAACAAGTTCACTGACACCGGTGACTAGAACGGTCTAGATATAGCCGTACTCAAACCAGTAAAGAGCTCAATTTGATAGAAAGTAGTCGCCTGATTTGCATAGTTATCATCACTCAAAACGGCCGCGTCAACATTCTAGTTAACATTGTGTCTTCCATTTCTATCCTCTTGCCCAAATCAGTCACAGTATAGTGTCAAAATCTGTTATTGGACCAGACCAGACCAGACGAATCTATATGTAGTTACTCTAATTTAGCTAGCAGACTGCGCACAGCTTGGGAGCAATTTTCTTGCAAAACTAGAGTAAAATAGCTTCTTACTTACTCTGATTGAGCTTAATTTTGGTTCCGATAATTTTAGGCAAATGAACCCTAATAGAACGCGCCGATTATCCTGTTGAGAGCGAACGCTCTATAGTAGAGTTTATGTCGTTGGGACCGACGACACCGATGCCAACTGGCCAATTATCGCTCGCTCAGAGTAGGTGAAGTACTATGCGTCTCCTCTTCATTTATATGCTGCGTGACGCTGTCTGCTTTGAAAAAGTCAAATCACTTACAATTAATAGCTTTGACATGCATGTCTTGATGAATATAAACATTCCGACCCATTGAACACGATTACACTGATTGAGTTAAAACACTATTATCAATTTACAAGCAGTATGTCGCTAGACTGGCCCGCCACGGAAAAGAAGGAGAGGTGAGAAGAATAAAGAGGATGCTGGACATATTTCTGACGAGCAAATGTCGACCGATAATAGAGCAAGGGCCGTCGTCGATGGCACTTAGTGAAATGGGAAAATTGATCGACATGAAAGTGGAACATAGGTAGATAGGTGAGGCTGGTGAACATATATGCTTACGTAAGTTTCATATTCAATTAGACGTTTTTGCATTGCATAGCATAGATTTTTAAATAGTTGGTTTTGTATGGGTAAGAGAGGTAAGCAGGACACGCAAGTTTGACTTAAGAAATGCGAGGCTTCGTTAAATGACAACAAATTTATACAAGTATCCAATAAGCTAGTGATTGGATCACCAAACTAAAGGCTATTGATTAGCGATCAGAATAAAAAAGTAGTTTAAGTAAAAAATTGAAAAAAGAAGACAAGTAGCTATTTATCAATCGAGGCTTGCCGCGCTGGATAATTACGATTAGTGCTTAAAAATTTAGTTGCACACAATATTTTTAGCTAAGGCGAAAACAGTTGAGATTTATTTTTTCTATATCATAACACATCTATAATTGATCACTGCATGTGTATGGACGTCCATGAGTACTATTTTTTTTATGTAGAACTAAAACACAACTGCATCCATTCATTCAGATTATTGTTGTATGACCCATATTTGATTGGTGCAAGTAAAATATCCTCTCACAATTAAGGTGTGATGGACATTTGTTGACATAGTTCCTGATCCCAGTTAGGCTCGACTTGTTATATAAAGTCTTATACCCTACCAGGATCGTTTTGCCAAATTTTGGGGGGCTCTAGTAACTCCTTTCCAAATATTGACCACGTTGATACTCCAACGGTGGTCCGCAATAAAAATCGCAAAAACGTTGAAAATTGCCAAATCAACCGTGTATGATGTGCTCAAACGTTTCAGGCAGCGAAAGAGCGTGGATCGAGTGCCTCAAGGTAAGCGTCGTAGTGGAACATATGACCGCAAGCTGAACCAGAAGGTGTTGAGAACCATCAGAGCAAACCCTGGACTATCAGATAATGAGATCGCACAAAATTACGCTGCTGCTCGCCGAACCGTTCAAAGAATTCGGTTGCGAGCAGGATATTGTTCTTATCGAGCCAGAAAGCGGCAAAACAGAACGTTGAAGCAAAGTTTCGTCACCAAAACACGAGCTCGGAAATTGTACCAGCAGGTTTTGACGAAGTACCAAGGATGCCTGCTCATCGACGATAAAACCTACTTCAAAATGCATTTCGGACAGTTTCCTGGCTAAAAATTTTACATAGCGACGGCACGAGGAGATGTTCCTGTGAAGTTTAAGTTTGTTTTAATGGACAAATTTGCCAAAAAAAAACTGATGATTTGGCAAGGGATATGCAGCTGCGGGGCAAAGACCAAAGTGTTCGTGACGAATAAAACGATGGACTCGAAGCTGTACAAGGAAGAATGCCTCAAAAACCGCGTACTACCTTTCATCAAAGCCCATAAAGGTCCCGTGAAGTTTTGGCCAGATTTGGCGAGTTGCCACTACAGCCGGGAAGTCATCCAGTGGTACCGCGATAATAACGTATATTTCATCGATAAACACATAAATCCACCCAACTGGCCGCAATTCCGGCCCATCGAGAGATTTTGGGCAATAATGAAGCGGAAGCTTAAGAAAAGTGGAAAAACGGCTCGGGACGCGACTCAGATGACCAAAATGTGGAACAAATGTGCCAAGGAAGTTGACTCTGGAGGTGTGCAGCGTTTGATTAGAGGAATAAAGAAGAAAGTGCAAATTTGCAATAGAAACGTTGAGCAATGATTATTATAGATATTTTTTCCTTAAAGTACCTTAAATTACCTTTGTTTTGATGTATTAAACTTATTTGTACGTCAATCCGTTACCGAGATACAGATAATTTTACTATTACGGATTCTAAATGGACATAGCTTTAGGAAAAGTTTGAAAAGAACTCTTGACCCCAGGGAAGTGAGCTCTCATCATTACTTCCAATGTTTCGGAACAATCGACTGTAAAACTACCATCCTCTTTTTTAAGGTTGCCAAGACCATTTAAATGATCTTTTGAAAGAATTTTATGCAGCTTTGCAGCCGTTGGAGCGTTGTAGATCTCTTCACAGACCCGTATCCAGCCCTTTCGTTAAGCATGCCTCAATACTCTGTTTTATTCAGTCAGAACCTTTTTGTATTGGTCCCAGTCTGAAGTAGATTTTGCTTGATTGAACAATTGTCTAATTTTTTTCCTAAATTCTGCCAGTTTGTCATTCCACCAACAAACATCCCTACTGGATGACCTATGTTGAACAGGACAACTAGCTTGATATGATGACATTATTTTACCAAGGATTTCATCAGAGGCTTTTTCGAATTGTGAACAAGTTTTTATTTATGTATCATCAATTGTATTATCGTTTTTTAAATAAAATCCCATTTAAGGCACATTTATATTGCTCCCAGTTAATTTTTCTTGGGTTTCTTTAATTTTCTTTAATTAATGATTCGGCTTTATAATAAATATGTTTGTGGTCTGACAATGATTCTTCATCAGAAACAAGACACTTCACAATCTCTCCTGACAAAAGGTCACAGCAGATCGAGCGATCAAGAACCTCATCACGGTTACAGTTTATAAATGTTGGGGAATTCCTTCTATTACATATGTCAATATTGTTAGACGAATTGTAGTTCAGAAGATTTTCGCCTCTTTTATTGATATCTGAGCTACCTCACAATGTATGATGGGCATTTGTATGATTGCTATACTCAAAGTGAGTGGTTCCGGATCGAACTGCTCAAGGGATGTGGAGGCAGCATTTTTGAACTATCCATCTACCATTTGCTCATTGGAAAGTATGGGGCAAGTCGTCCAGCGGAAATCCTAAAATTGTGAAGTCGAAGATATGGGAGGCAGCATTAAAATTAACAACCGCAACATGACACCCCAAAACGACCCAACCTCAAACTTAAATTTTCGAACTACCCTACCCTAAGAATTTCTCCCGCTTTATTTTAAAAATAAATAAAACTATTACATATTCTACCTCTCGAAAAACGCGCATCGTGACTCGTTTAGCCCTCTAATTTTTCTATTATTTCCAGAAAAACACACAACCCATTATCTTTTTTTCGTTTGTAGGAATCTTTCCTTTATTTTCAACAAATTCAGCTTTAAACTTAACACTAGTTCACGTTTGGATTACCAGATAGAAACAATATTGAAAAACGAAAGGGTGAGTTAATTTTTTGTTTTTAATAATCGTTTATTTGTACAGGCTCAATCGAATCAACTTTACAGAGCCAAATTTTCATATTTATATACATCATTTATCTTAAAACTAAAGTTAGGAGGATAGAGCCGATTACTCGCGGCCGTCTCGAGGTTAATAGGAATTACAAATTACGGATGGGAAAGAGGGTGGAAATTTAGGGTATGGTTTACATAACACATTAAATTTAAATTCTAAATTATCTAAAAACTTATAACTATACAATTTATGGTTTACTTTTGACTTGAACATTTTTTGAAAAAGAAAAAAAAACACACATACACAGATAAAAAAAAACTTATAGTAAACATACAGGTTAAACTAACTACAATCTAAGGCTAATGTTAGTCAAAAACACATAAATGAGTTTCATGTACTCCAAATCACGTACAGCCAAAATATCTCGAATTGGCACATTGGGTTGTCTGCCTAGAGCCCGAAGGGAATCATAAAGCTCGATCTGACTCCACGATATTCAGCACAAGACCAAATAACGTGATCTGCGTCCTGATAGCCTTGTCCACACTCGCAGAGATTGCTGTCGCTCAGCCCAACGCGGTATAAATGAGCGTTCAAAGAATAACGATTGGACATGAGGCGAGACATCACACGAATGAAGTCTCGACCCACATCCATCCCCCTAAACCAAGATTTCTTCGACACCTTTGGGATGATAGAATGTTGCCATCGCCCCAAATCTCCTTTACTCCATTTATGCTGCCAGCTGCCGAGTGACTGTTGACGAAAAATAGTAAAAAATTCATTAAAGGCGATTTGTCGATCATAAATATCGCCTTCTATAGCGCCCACCTTTGCAACCGAGTCCGCTCTCTCATTGCCCAGAATTGAACAATGAGATGGGACCCATACAAAGGTGATGATAAAATAACGCGAAGATAAAGCACTTAGAACTCCTGTATTTTCATGAGCAAACACGAGGACTGCTTTACCGGCCTCATGGAGCGAATAGCCTCTATAGAATTGAGACTATCCGTGAAAATGAAGTACTGATCCGGGTGTTAATGAGGCAACCATTTCTAGCGTAAAGTGTATTGCCGCTAATTCGGCGACATATACGGAACAAGGAGCTTGAAGAAGGGTGAGTTATGTCTGTGACATAACTGCAAAGTGGACGTAGAACTGCTTGCTGATGTGAAGAAATTGATGTCATCGAGTTAATAAATTTTTACTATATTTTATTCAGTCTAGAGAACCATGAAACCTTATGCTATTACTGTGTGAGGCTTTACTATTGGTTCCTCACGAAAATTTATAGAAACGAATGTAACTGTTAATAATATTTTGATTGTTGAATGTCCAACGTGCTTGTATGTGTTAAACGGATCCTGTGTTTACGGAGGGAACATGGTTCACGATTGAAATTTTCTTCTCAGTCTTCTTGGGCTGCAAGACAGCATGGGTGTTTGTCAGCACGTAATACTACCATAAAAATAGAAATTTACACCGTCTTCATTTCGAGATTGTACAGACTGAACATTGGACATAGAGCGAATCACAACAAGGTTCTGAGATTTGTTGATGCGTTGGAATCTCGTGATCTTTGTTATATGCAATCGATTTATGTGTTTCTTCAAATGTCTAGTGTATGTTTTTAATCTGCTTGTGTTTTTTTGTTATTTATTACATTGTGTTTGTTTCGTATCGACATCTTCAGGAATCTCATCGTCGCCCAATGGTGACCACAACCAGCCGAATATAAACAGAATGCCCTGACCATATTTTCGTACAAAGTCTTAGTGCTGGCGACAAACCTTTGATGAGACTACATAATTCCATTGCCTAGTTCCTTTTAACCTCGGCTAAACCACGAGTAAACGGTTTTTCTCCCACTAAACGTAGCATTAAGTCATACATTATATTTAAAAACAATGAAATATCGAGTTCGTAAAGCTAACGCGATTTAGCCTCCCAAATAAATTAACTTAACAACTTCTTCAAAGGTTTTTTTTTTCAGAATTATCGGTGGATTTTGAGCTATGATATTTTGAATATTTTTATCTTAAGCACATAAGCCATCATCAAACGTTAGTTTCGAGTCCCAATAATTCTCTAGACAGGTGGACTACACATCTTTTCCCCCATCGATTTGCAAAGTTTGATCCATATCGCAGATGGCTGTGCCTACAAAAATCAGATTTGTCAGACACTTGCTCATTGGCGGTTTTTTGAGGTTGCGTCTAAGAAGGAGTTGTAGAGAATCATTAAAAATTTATTTTAAAAAAAAACGTGAACTGAGGAAACAATCCTGCTATTTTTACATAAAATTGTATCCCTTGAACGTACAAGTTTTGATGTATGACTAACGTCTCTCTTTTCGATTCCTGTATAGGGGCGCCGTTCTAAACTTTCTGAAATCGCAAGCGTTACGCGGGTTTGGAGACTTTGAACGATAATATCTCCTCTCTGGCCCACAGAAATTTTACGATAAGTATTTCATTCAAAAGGTAGAACATCAAAGCTGGATCCCGGTTGATAACTGAATATATTTCATTTTTTTAAACTAATTAAAAAGTACTTTAGAGAAAAATGTTTAAATGCACAATGCTATTGGTCGAAAATGACATCATATTTGTGGCACGCTCTGATTGGTTATTACTGCCACAGTAACCGTGCCAGCGATTATAAATCATGTTGTGACCTCTGACCAACCATCAGTTCTAGCTGTGCATCCATAAGGACAAGCGCATTCACCGTCTGCTCTGGAAAGGCAACTAAACAGAGCGCGATATTACCGGTGCCCTCTTCTACCTCACTGCGGTTTTGGAATACGGGATGACTGAAGTGCCTATGTTACTTGCAGCTGGCCGTCCGTAACGACGAGGAGCTGAATAAACTTCTCCGGTTTGACCATTTCATAGGATGGTGTGCTGCCAAACACCAAGGCCGTCCTGCAGCCCAAGAAGATCGACAAGAAAATTTGAATTGTGAACCGTGTTCCCTCGGGAAACTAATAAAATGCGTCCTTTTCAGGATGACTTACTAAAGAGTGTGTTTGATTGAAATATTTCTTGCGTCATCGAAATCTTCACTACCACGCACCGGCTCAACATGGCGTTGCTTGAAATGCCGCCTCCAGGAGAAAATGGCCAAATTTTTTTCGTAGTTTGTAGCATTGCTTGCTGCCAAACACCCATGCCGTCCTGCAGCCTAAGAAGACGGAAAAGATAATTTCAATTGTGAACCGTGTTCCCTCCGTAAACAAATAAAATCCGTCCTTTTCAGGACGATCACACAATTTGTCTACTACAGAGTATGTTTGGTAAAATTTGTCTTGAGCTCATCGAAATTTTCAATATTACGCACCGGCTCAACATGGCGTTGCTTAAAAAGCCGCGTCCCGGAGAAAATGGCCAAATCAATCACCCACGTCATCTTCGTGGTCAAGTGGTTAGCGGCTTCACCCGTCGTTCAAGCAATTGCCATGAAGTGGGTTCGATTCCCGCGCCAGCCCGTGGAACTTTTCGCAAAATGAAAATGTCCACACTTGTCCACTGAGTGTTAGGTTAGGTGTTTGTTGTAATTCAATCTATGTTCAATGTTCAGTCTGTACAACCTCGAGTTGAAGACGATGTAAATGTAATTTTTATCGTAATATTAGCAGCCAAACACCCACGATGACTGCAGCCCAAGAAGACTGAGAAGAAAATTACAATCGCGAACCATGTTCCCTCCGTAAACACAGGATCCATTTATTACTTACATTTTAAATTTAAATTTTCCTGGAGAATCAATTGTAAAGCCTCAAACACTAATAGCATGGGGTTTTGTCTGAATCAAATATAGTAGAAATTTATGGGCTTCAAATGGTGAGTTGACAACTTTGATGGAGGGTGCGGCCGACTTCTCGTCCTCACAAGTTCCTACCTCACGCCTCCACGAGTCATATGATCACAAAAGACTGCCAGCTGAAACATGGAGACGCTGGTTGGTGTAGCCTGGGCAATGTTGTCAATCTGACAATAGCGAAGTGAGGGGGTGCGACTGAAGATCGTGTACCTTTAAATCATATTGTATATTTCCCATTCTCATTTTATCAATAATTTCAGCACGCTTTGGAATCATTTTTGCATTCCAAAACCATGTTAGAGCCGGGAGCAACCTGACAGGCATCAAAGACTCAATTTGTTTTTCAGCAATTTTAGCATTACATTTAATTTAAAATTACACTTCAGAATTTCAACTACTATATTCATGAAAGACTGGCATGTGCTTATAAGCAATGTAAGATTATATTTTAATATTGTGTTTAGTGGCATTATGGTAAGATAAGCCATTTATTTCAGGAATTATCAAACCGGACTCTTCTTTGACTCCAATTGCTATGTTTGAAATGTTACTAGAACAGTATAAAAAAAATATTACTACATGTCTTTTAAAACAATATCTTTTATTGAAATTTTATCTTTGATATTTGGAATGATCTATTCTGTTTTCAGCTTTTCCAGGACAAGAAGGATATTAATTCATATCTAATTTTTATTTATTTTTCAGTAACAATCCATTGGTAGTATCATTCAAGTTTGAAATTTGAATAAATTGACATGTTTGTCTATAATGATATCCTAATATTGTGTGTACAAAATATACTAAATATTAAATAACATACAACGGGGAAAGGGAGGGACCATCAGGGCACCCAAGTGAAACGATTTGGATAGGGAGCATGGGACTGCCTCCTCCCTATTGTTAACATTTCGCGGAACGAGGGCGGGCTCTTCGACCCCATCTATTGGGTTTATTCTGTTATTCGAGGGCTTGATTCTAGTGCTGTATGTGTGACCTTGCTTTTGGAAGGAGATTCTCTTCCCTATATTCGTGGGTTTCGCGTAAGTGTCTCAGCTTACGGGCCCGCACAAACGTTTTTGGCCCTTCATACAGGAGCTTGATGATCACAGAACAACTATAGAATCCTGATCAAATCGTTTTTCAGATTATTCCACTGCTATGGAAAGTTACCTTGCTACAATAGATGGTAGTATTACATCATCATCATCATCATCTATGTCAGAAAATTGGTGACTCGTGAAAACGGCATTTCTCTCCGGAATATGGCTAAAAAATACCCGGTTCCCCCGGGCTATTGCATCACATATGAAGGATCTCCTTAATACTCCATCATTCAAAGTATGAAAGCCAAGGAATAGTGAAAAATACATCCAGACAAGGACGTCATCATTCGACAACACATCGTGAGGATGTCAGGATTTTTCTTTATGGGCGGACGAGAGTAGTTTTGAGCTATCTGGACAAAATATGTGGGAATATCATGGTCTGGCGTGCGTTCGGATGGTCTGGAGTAGGAAATTTGGCACATATCAAAGGGATCATGACTGCGGATATATACATCGACTTGCTCTGCAAAAATTTGGAGAACAACGATCCCAAGTCAAATTGAATCATTTTCCTCGAATGGCCTCCGCAATCCCCCGATTTTAATCCCATTGAAAATGTTTGGGGAGATCTGAACCATAAACTGGATAACACATCGTTAACCAACAAAAATAACTATTTTGAAGCTTTTGAAACAGTCTGGTAACATATTGATCCGGAATACCTCAAAATCTTGTTGAAAGTATGCCGCGTCGAATGGAAGCAGTGTTGAAGACTAAAGGAGGTCACACTAAATATTGAAAGTTAAAAAATAAAGTCAAAAGAATAATCGTTTGGTAAAAAAAAACAGGTGTGTGATTTATGTTATCCATTTTGAAACACCACCCTGTAATTTTTTTTTCCGTCGGCCTATTTCCTCACATGGTGACAATCATCGACGCCATCCACCCTGCAATATATAATCAAAAATTCATCAAATCATGCAGATTCCTCCTTTTTTTATGCTGGAGCAATTTTGTCATATAGAAATACTTTCTCTGCTCAGCAGAAACTTACCCTCTACCATTCAAATCAGCTGAGATATCGAAGGAAAGAACAAAATTGATGTGGGGTACGATTTATTTTGTCAATGTGTGAACAAATGTCCGTAAATTTAAGTGAAGTTTTAGTAAAACTTACCTAGGAAAAACTACTTTGTTTTTAAGTCAACAGAAGGGAATTTTGTTCTAAGTGAATCTAATTGCAGAATGGAATTGAAATTTATTGCATTTTTTTTAAGGATTACAGAAATAACTTGTCGACTGATCGACTAAAGAAAAAAATTAACATTCAAGTGAAAAATAACATGTATAAAATCTAATAATGTTCTCGAATAAACTCAAAGGGAGAAATTTTCTGAGAGTAGCAAAATTTTAGAGGAACCTTCAAATTTTGCAATCGCTAAGCCAGGTGTAGCAGGTTGGCTTGCTTCATAAGTTACACACATCAAACAAAAAATATTCCACAATATCTTGCAATACCTCGTTATCTTTTTAATCTCAAATACCACTCATTATAGCAATTCACAGAAATTCTCCATTTATGTGCATGATATTGAACAGAAATTCTCACTACTTTTTCGAGTTGTCATTGTTTGAAGGTTCAAAACCGGGTTGAGTAGATCGATATGCAATATCATTGAAGCCCGAGAAAGATCCAGCAGAAGCTTCTAGCTACAGACCAATAAGTTTACTTCCTTCAATAAGTAAACTTTTTGAAAAGATAATTCACATCAATACATACTCAATTTTTATAGATGGGCAATGTGGATTTCGCCATGGCCATTCAACTTCTCATCAACTCTTAAGGGTTACTAGTTTAATTCGTTCACACAAATCAGAAGGCTGCTCAACTGGAGTTGCTCTTCTAGACATAGAAATAGTATTCCACAGTGTTTGGCATGAAGGTTTGATTGCTAAATTGAAAGCTTTAATTTTCCGCTCTATATTATAAAATTAATTTAAAATTATTTAACTGACAGAACTCTGCAGGTATATTATTAGAATTAGACCTATTAGAGCTGGAGTTCCTCAGGGTAGCATTCATGGGCCGATATTATAAAACATTTTTATTTCCGACCTCCCTGATTTACCTCAGGGTTGCCAGAAATCCTTGTTTGCCGATGACACAGGCATTTTCGCTAAAGGAAGAAGTGTTCGTGTCATTTGCAGGAGACTGCAGGAAAGTTTAGACATTTTCTCTTCTTATTTACAGAAATGGAAGATTTCTCCCAACGCTGGGCTGCAAAATGGTGAGTAGACAACTGGGATGGAGCGTGCGTCCCCGCAACATAGCACTGGTCCTCACAAGTTCCTACCTCATGCTTCCACGGGTCAAGAGATGACAAAGACCGCCAGCTAAGGGTTGCGTACTTAGCTGGTAGTGCAGCCTGGGCACTGTTGTCCTTCTGACTTCAGCTAGATTGAGGAGGTGCGTTCCGAGCGTCTGTCCACCAAGGAGGTGCAGCTCAAACAGCGTCTGTCCTGGCATCCAACGGCTTAGGAAGCAGTCCCACCAACGCGATGTAGGAAGGTAGCATGCTGAAATCTGGAAGTATTCTTTATACGGTGTATAATTTCAGATCATCTATGGAATTCCCAAGTGTTGTTTAATAATTTTAATTTTTTTCTTTCCTTCGTGGCAATGATAATGCAAGAGCGTCTACAACTGCAGCTGGACATCAGTCTACAGACATGCAGACAGTACAAATATAATTGTTACTATCATTTTATATTATAACATCCCTTCACAATATTTTTAAAGCTATTTTCAGGTTCGCATCTATGCATCGTCGTAAGTTTTAGCCCACCTAACCCACGATATGTATTTGAAAAGATAGGATGGTTTTTAATGTTTTTTTTTTTTTGAGAAAGGATCATATGACAAATTCTACTAAATAAAATTTCCAAAAAAGTTTAATAATTCAAAAACTAAAATTGTTTATGATCTCTCATTTTCTATTGCACAGATATAAAGAATTATTTATGGGCCCTGTAGAAAGCAAAAGTTATCGGAGAATTCAAATTTCATTTTTCTTTTTCTCTCTCTGCTTTTTTTTCTTTTTTATAGATTTATTAAGCTTCCGTTTGTGGGCAGTAATCATAATCATATGAAATTTATTTCGGCTAATTGTTTGCTTATATTTTCTTGGCTATTCTGCTTGGCTGCCCGGTGATCAACTTTCCTTCATTATAACACTTTGGAAATTTTTGCCATTTCAGAGTTTCAATCATCTAACATCACAGCAGAAGAGACAAATAGTTGCATTTAATTTTTATGTGTCTACTATTACAACATCGTATTATTTTCTTCATATCATCATTATATATAAGTATAACATATTAAAAATATTTACTAAGAGATTAATAATAATAATTAAATCTCATTGGCTTCAAGGTGACAAGGAAATAGATTCCAGATAGTACAGATATTTTATTTCATAGTATCTAAAGGTGTTTTTCTATGAATTAAAATTATTGAATTTTATTAAAATTAATAAATGCTCTTCAATTCTGCTGATTATGTATATCTATATGTCACGAATACATACATATTTTTTTGATTCATGTATAATTAAATGGTTTATGTTTTATTTAATTGCAATAAGACCTTCACATTCCCGAGTTATATTCATCTGCCACTGATTGAGCAGTAAAGATGCACCAAGCTGCATATGATTATCATATGCTTATTATTGCTATTTTAACTATTTCATCATATTATTTTATTTATAACCATATTTAAATTCCAGGATGACAAATTCCAACCATGGCATATTTTAATTAAATATTATAGTATATTTCATTTCTCTATTACAAACTGAATATATTGCATATTATGACATATTATGTACATTATATATAATAAATACTGGGTTGGGAGGGAGCATCAGGGTATCATTCAAGCTGAAATTGGACGATGGTTTGATTGACTGCCTGAGTCTAGGAGGAAACGAGCATTATCATTTTCTTTGTCCTACCGATTCGATTGTGATGCTGCGAATTCTACTCCAACAGTTTCAGTGAGAGTGACGCGCCCTTCTTAACAAGCCATCCTGTAGAAAGCTTAATAAGTATTGCGAATTGGGTTATTCGAATTGTTGGATCGTATCGTTGGAAGGAGATTCTTAATTTCCCGTGGATTTCGCGTGAGTGTCTCTTCTTACGGGTCCACCCCTCCGTTTTTGGCCCTTCATAAAGCGATATTGTGAATTCAGATCGGTGGCTCAATTTGATCTTGCTATTAAGTGGAGCTGCATCCAAGCCAAGGGCATGAAGGGATGGTGGCTACCATACATACATACAAATGGAAGATTTCTCCCAACGCTTCCAAAACTCAACTTATAATATTCCCACATAAACCTAGAGGTTCCTTTTTGAAACCTAGTAGTAACACATAGTTACTATGAACGGTGTTCCAATTTTTTGTTCAAGTCAAGTGAAATACCTTGGTCTGGTACTTGATGAAAAATTAAATTTTAAAGATCACATTGAAGGCATTCAAGCCAAATGTAATAAATTTATAAAATGTTTATATCCTCTTATAAACAGAAAATCCAAACTTTGTCTGAAGGACAAACTACTAATATTAAAGCAAATTCTTAGACCGGCCATGCTTTATGCTGTTCCAATACGGTCTAGTTGTTGTGCTACCAGAAATAAAAAACAGGAAACATCAAAGGATTCAGAACAAAGTTCTGAAGATGATTTTTAAGCTGCCTTCGTAGTACAGTACTGACGAAGTACGTAGAATCTCGAATGTTAAGACTTTAGAACAAATGGGTATGTCCAACAAAATAATTAATAATTTCAGACAAAAATCGTTGCAATCTTCTTTTGCAATGATTAATTCCCTTTATGCTTAGTTAAAGTTATTTTTAGTTTGTTTTTAATAAATGTAGGGATAACAACCTGTTTCAAATACTGAACTGCTAAGGCATGAGCAATGCAAACAAAATTAGGTACATATTTTAACAATTATGGTTGATACGTTACGGTAGTAGTTGGAGCACTTAGATTAACATAAAGTGTATATAATTATAAATTTTGAACAAATAAAAAGGAACAAATAAAATAAAAAAATTAAAATAAAAATTTGCTGTTTGTAAAGAATCTCCATCCAACAACAAGATTGAACAATTGGTCAAAAAAGCGAGCTATCTAACAATGCCCCAATGAGTAGGGAGAAGAGCCCGCCCTCTATTCTCAAACTGTTAGCAAAGGGTAGTTGGCATTCCCACTCTCCCCATCCAGT